>BMAO01034656.1:0-126768 GCA_019973975.1 Trichonephila clavata
ATTTTTCTTGCACGGAAGTCCAATCTCGTTATCATTTAGCATTTGAAATCCATTGTCTTCTGCATTGCATGCCATCCAGGTTTCTACATCAACAAAACTCAACAAAAGAGCATGTATACACCCACTCACTTGGAAACAAACTGACCTAATTCTCCGCGCAGATGTTTACCAAATCACACCAACTGAAATTCTCCAAATATCCCTCACCTTGTTGTTTCCCGTCACTTTTTGGCCTCATGCGAAACAAGTGCTGACATTGCACTGTTAGAAAACCACCCGGACTTTGGTCCGGATAAACGACGTTCTAATATATAACGCTCTGTAGTACATTAGGAATGTCAGACAACTTACTCTGCAAGATGTACAGATGCTTATTTGGGCCCTTGATCACACACCAATGGAACCAGTGGCGTAACTTACACCCCCGCATCGCGGGGGGCCCAAGGCCTGACTGCCACCAAGTACCTATCCTTTATAAAGTCCAACTTGGGGGGCCAAAACCTGATTTTGCCGGGGGGCCCAAATGTTCTTTGTTACGCCACTGAATAGAGCACATCTGAGACTTGATTGGACGTCGCTTGTGTATCCTGCCACCACCGGTATTGTGGCAAATATTTGAAAGAGAATGAAGACAAGAGATCCCTCAAGACAACATCTGTACCTTCATTGGGTTTACTTTAAGTATCGCCGTCCACGGTGGTCCTACAACCTATTCAGTGACGTTGTTTTCACTCTGTGTTGCAAGTATTTCAAAATTAATATCACTTATTCTTCAACTGCAGTTCTTATTATATGCCAAGTTGCTTCAATTTCTGACCTCAACTTTCACTGTCACGTAGCGCATATTCCAAATGCCTAATACAAAATACTATCAATTTGCTATACTAGGAATTATTCTGTATTTTGTTAGCATATGATTTTCTGATATTGATCAAAAACTAAATTCAATCACAATTAAACTTTTTTTTTCTATAAATTATTGCCATTTTTAAAATTTCTTCCTTTTTAACCTTTCAAGCTCCTTAGGCATCCAAACGTTGAAATCTTTCTTTTCGTTCATTTTAAACATGTTTTTATTGTTCTTTTTTATTTATTGCGATACACGTACGTCAGAAATTTATTATATTTCTCTTGTTTGAATTTACATAATCAATGTAGTATTTAATTGAAATGAAATCAGTCGCACGTAACTTTTGGTGTTCTACCTTTCTTCCGGTCTAACAAGCGAAATTAAGTATCTCTTCGCTATCCGCAATTAATATCCATTTTATTACTATCTTCTAAATTATCATAATTATCGAGCGCAAATGTAACTCTTTTTATTCCTTCGAATTAGTGTATCGCTTTTCGCTCTCGTTAAACAAGCAGATTTAAGTATTTCTTCGTTATTCGCAATTACGACCGTGATTATTATAATTATCTTGGAAATTATCAACCTCGAATGTGAATTTTTATTGAATATCAATTTCGATTCTATTCTGAAATGTATAAACATTTTTATTCTTCGAAGTCTTTTCACGCAAATTGTACTCTGAAATAGTGAAAATGAGTTTGTGTTTTATTTTGTTTCCTCTCGAAAATTCTATAATATATTTCCTTATTTCAAGGTCTGTGTTGTTCAATTAAAAATAAAGATTGCAAAATTTCCTTCCATCATAAAATTTACAAACTAAACCTCGTGACAGATAGAACAACTACTAAAAAAACAATATAAATGTCAGACGATAATTTTACTCACGAAATCAATGGGGTCGATTTATCACTAGAGGGCGCTGCGATCGTGGCCATCATCACGTGATTAACAACGTGCTATCATGTAAACAAATAACAGCTAATAGTATGACACTTGTGATTGCGCGCTAACTTTCAAATTTGTAAACATTATTATTTTATATTCTTTAAATTCTTTTTAGTACTTTAAATATTTTTCATATATTTTCTACTATTTTAGTTTAAGAAAAGGGACTAAATATATGTAGTTTTAGTTAATAGTATTAGATTTAAGTTTAGTTTATACTTCCATCCTTTGGCTTCGAATTTTTGTATACTTATAGGCTTAGTAATTATTTTTTATAAGTGCCCGCCACATTATGATTTAAATAATTCTGCAGCGGTTGATTGGTTCTGGAAATATGAGAAATATACTAATATCAAAATTCATGATGTAAGCCAATTTTTCTCGAAAAATTCGTGCAGACTGTAAATAGGGAGTGGCTCGCCGAAACAAAAATTTGTTTAGTCTACGGAAAAGTCAGCAAGAGCGATTAATTAATACTTCGGCTGTTGAATAGGACGAGAGACTGCAAATCAATTTATTATGATGATTGGATAATAGAGATTCCACGTAAATGTATAACCGTTACTTGAATACATTATTTATTTGTATTTCTAGACACTGTTAGTTGTGTCCGAGTGCTGTGAAGAACTTCTGGGATTTATTAAGGGAATTCTAGTTCTGTGGCATTTCTCAAGATTGTTTTAAAAGGATAAGTTTTCATTGCTCCTGAAGAATTGACTTGCTCTTTGAAATCCTGGAACCCCCGGCCTTAACAATATTATTTGTACATTCTAAAATGTGTCATGTTTCAGAGAAGATGGATACATTCATCCATTCTTTGTAAGCAAAGGTATTTATTTCTTACCAAATTTGTGACATTGGTTATATTTTTTTTTAAATAGAAACTTCTTGGTAATTACGAAAAAGCCTGTGAATTTAACTTATTTTTTAATATTCATATAAAGTTTCCTTTTTGCTATTCTTGAAAATCCTTTTCAGTATTATTGTTTGGACATCAAAGTTTTTAATGTTAATCATTCTTTTATTTTTTAAAATTGTATGGAAATATTTGTTTGGTTTACATCAATTAGACAATTTAAATACAATTCAATAACTCATAAGAAATAACTTGTAATAAAGAATAATCCAATAACATTTAATCATTATTTCTAAAAATTATGTATTAACATGATTTTTTTTCTTTAACTTAATAGTGTAAGAGTATTTTCTTTTTTAAACTTTGAAGACAGTTTAAAGAGAAATTTCTAAAAGAAATTTCAAACCTTTGTAAATGATAATTACTAAGTAAAGTCAGACAATCAAAGCTGGCTAATGTGTTATTTCATTACAGAATCATCATATATTTCAAAAGATCTTACTATGTCTTTGGAATTTTTTATAGAACAGTTGTTTAAAAAATTAGTATACAATAACAATGTTTCAATTTTATGTATCCATATTAATGCAAATAAAGATTGAAACTGACAAAAAAAAATTCTCTTTTGGAATACATCTTAGAAAAAATACTCTTCACATGAGTACATAATGAAGTAATGTCACCGATAGTCTTTCAATAGAATATGAAAAATGCATTTTTTAAATTGCAATGAATTTTTTTGTTAAAAAAATAAAATTTTCACATGCTTCACTTGTATTATAATCATGTAATATTAAAATTAAATGTTGATAAATGATGCATTTTAAATAATTGTAATTACTAAAATAAACTAGCTAACAAAAATTTTGTATGCTTCTATATGTAAAAATTTTCACGAAAATAATTTAGCATGCTTCAAACAATTTCTAAAATTTTTCGCATATTTTAATATAATTCAATTTTTTTCCAAGGAAACAATAATTTATAAAAAAAAATTTAAACATTTGTAGGTGATAATTACTAAGACTAAAATTGCTAAATATTAGTATTTTATAACATATTTTTAAAAACTTCACAATGTATTGGTATAAATCATACTATTTTAAGGCCTCACAATGCCCTAAACATTTAAAAAAACAATTTTTTAACACTTTCTTATGGCCCATACCATTGAGAAGCTTGCCACCAAATTATATTATTAAAGATTAAAATCATTATTAAGCATCAACAAGTTACCAAAGTTTATCATGAATAAACGGAGTTCCATTCTAATCAAAATAAGTTTCTACTACTTATAAGCAAGATAATTAACTAATTATATCATTAGTTTACAAGGAAAATCCTAAATTTCAAGAAACTTTTCAGTTTCCCAAATTATTCTTGAGTAAAATATTAAATTGCTTCAAAGTTTTTTAAAGAAATGCTAAATCAGTACTCATACCATTCCAAAATTAGGAACTTATGTATTAAACTGCCAAATAATTTTGCCAAGCAAAAACACATCAAGAACTTTAAAAAATTATGTTATTATTATTACTGTGTTCAAACATGAGCAGGAACAGCTCCATTTATTGGCTGTATAATGCAACAACATCCCACAAAATCAAATGTCTATACATAAAGCCAGATTTGGTTTCATGATCCTAATTCTCAATAAATATATAATTGATCCAAGTACTCTTCTTGGGCCAATATTTGTAAGTAACTCAATGCGAAAAATTTATTCAGGACTTATAAGCAGGATAATATCAATATTCATGAGTCTTTTAGACTTTTATATTTATGTAAAAATAAATCGATATAAAGCACAAATCTAATCAATAATGATAAATCTTCTACAAATTGTGCAAATATCTATAAATGCTTATTTGTAATACATAATAAAAAAAATTGTACAAGTGTGTGATAGGTTTATACCACAGTCAAACTCTGAAAAACAAATGTTGTGCTAATAGGTACCACACAAATATATTACAATTATTCAATTATTTATTTTGTAAAAGAATTAGGGATTCAAAAATGACTTTTATTTTCATCATGTAAGAGTGAGCAGGACTTTTATATTCCATAAATGGACGTAAACATATTCTATTTATACACAGATTTTAATTAATTAAAAAACTTTAATTCTTTAATTAATTATATTTGGACACCAATTCTCGATCAATCATATCTTTTACCTAAAATAGCACAGCGAGTAAGGACTTTCAAAATGTTGCATAATTTTTTACATGTAATTTTACAAATGGTAAATGATAATTTTGACTTCTAATGTTTAAAAATGGTACTTGATTAATCATCAAGTATAAACATTAAAGAAGCTGTAGTAAATTAAAATATTTTTCCATTTCTATAGTGAATGGTTCTCAAAAATGTTTCTTTTTCCCTGTAATATTCTAAAATTATTAAAAACAACAAGTTTTTGATTTATATGTATGTATACCTGTTTTTGATACAACATGTATGGTTACATATTAGATTTTTGCATCCTAATTTTTTAGATAATTAAATACTAAAGTATCTCTGTTAACTACTGTGAAGATGAGTAAAATTTAGATTAACTAAACATATGTTCTATTGTGTGTGTGTGTTGGATACACCTGGTCCTTAATTTTACCAAAAACATATCAATCACTTGCAAAATATTATTTTTTGGGGGGGAGGGGACATTAAGGTATTTTCAATATTTAAAACATTGAATACACTAAAAAATCTCTTGCAATGAAACCCTCTGTTAAGGTTTTCATATGCAAATCACTTAATGTTATTTGCAATGCATTTATTTTTCTGTACAATATTCTTCTGCTTCTATTCTGCTTTGTGAAAGGCAAGCTTATCTAGGAAGGAATGGAAAGTGCTGGACTTAATCAGAATGTAACGTTTGCTATCCCTGTATTAAAAGAATTTAAAACATTTTTTTTTACATAATTATGCATGTATATGTAACTACTCATGAATTTAAAGCTTATAAAAATGTAAAATAAAAATAACGTGAAATTTAAAATGTCAGTTGTAGTATAGTAAAATTGATAATTAGAAATTTTCTTTTATCGTGTTGTTGTTGTCTTATATCGTTGTTTATCGTAATTGTTTTTTTAATATTAGGAAAAGTTAATGCAATCAGTATTTTAAGAATATAGATAGATACGTGCTTCTCAATTTCTATATGATCTAGCTTTTCAGTATCGAACTGATTTATTCCCTGATTTTTGGAAAAATAGTGGAATATGAATCTCACAAATTATTAAAATATATTGTATGTTCTTCACCATACAGCATTATACATTTATGGATGCATATTTTTTAAAGTACATATGAACTTCATTAATTTACTTGTATTTGTAAGTGTATTGTTCTGAAAATTACAAAACAATGACTTTGCTGAGCCAGTTCAGTTTCAAAATCTTATCTATCATGCTTGTTAAATTAGTGAAAATAGTTATATAAAGAGAAAAAAGGGAAAAAAATGTAGGTGAGTTCAACTGCATACTTATTCATCAGTTAGAAAATCAGAACAGGTCCCAGAAGTAGAACCCTGGTTTGTTTTTTCGTGTCTGCAAAATTGAAATGCTTTGAAGTCGACACATTTATCAACATACAGTACAATAAAATTTCAAATGACTGCAACATAGAAAATGCATAGATATATATTAACATTATATACACAGTTATGATGATATTTCTATAAATTTAAAAGTATTTTGTATTGCTACTAAATGGATGGCAAAATTTAAGAGTGAGATTTTATTCCAATAAAATTTAACAGAACAAATTTCTTTATTAAGACAGTTCAGTTTCAAATTTTTGTCTGTAGTGCTTGTAAAATTGTCGAAAATAATCTTAAAATAACAAAAACAAGTATTATAAAAAAAAATAAGTCAATTCCTTCTTAGGTAAGAAAAATTTTAGTTACTTTTTATCAAATAATTATAGTTAATATAAATATGTGTATACATATGAAGAATCACAACATTAAGTGACAATTAATTTTTATTAATTATCATTAAAGTATTGCATTGCTATCCAAAACAAATGTGTTTCAAATTTCAGTTCAACTAAATGTTTTAAAATGTGAGAAAAAAACCTTTTAATTTTGGACACAAGTCGCCAAAATGGTCACTATGTCGCCAAAAATGATGCCAACATGGATGTATTTATAATTATTAGAATAATTAGTTTTAATCAATTAATTTTTTTAATTAAATTCTGTATTGTCAACCAAAATAATCATGTATATAAAATTTTAGCTCAATCGACCACTTTAAAATGTATTTTACTAACGATTGAAAATTTGAACAACATAAATAAATATTGAGAAAGTGTGAACTAATAGTAGGAATTGAAAAAAAAAATCGTAGGTAATCAACTACATACTTAACAAATACAGAGCATTCAGAATAGATCACAGAAGTGGTACCCTGATCTGTGTATGTTTGCAAAATTAAAATTCTTCGAATTCGAAATGCTCAGAAAATATTTCAGACTCTTTTTAAAACTTTAAAAATCGTCAGCGTATTCAATAAAAACAAAAAAAAATATTGAAAATGAAATAATTAAAAAGTACACACATTTCAGTCGAAATTTCTTTTGGAACAACTTCTTTCATTTGTTTTTGATAGTAGATGTAAATACGAAAATTCCGCCAAAATACTCAGTCGAATCAAACACGTGGCTATTTGTTTTGTATATCATCACGTGATTATGACGTCAGGTGTATCGAGTCCATTGAATAAAAATAAATCGGAACAAGAAATATATCTTTGCCATTCTTCAAAATGAAATAATTAATTATTTCTCCTTTAGATGTTTGAATTTCCCCATCGAGGAGGGTAAATGTACTTAAAATTCCCTTTCATAGATATGATAAGACAAGGGCCACAAGATTCTGTGGCAAAAGTTGCTACGATTTCTAATTAATAAATGCATAATATTTAGAGCATTCACACGTAATTAATTCAATAGCCGTACGCACAAAGCGATGTTGCCAAGATCATTTGAATTGTTCCAGAGTTTGCTTCAATTTACGAAAAAGTCACACAGTAACATATAAACACCTATAACTGCGTGAAATATAATATTTTTCGGCGTTTTTAATTCAAAATTTTCATTAAGGTAGAGAGTAGTACACTGTTGGGTAATTCTCATACGCAGTGCCGATTTATCCACTGAGAGCTTGAGACGGGCCCCTAGGGGCCCGGAAGGGATTTAAGGGGCCCGGATAAGCTGGACTTAGCCAGTTTTTCAGGTTATAAATTTCGATCCGCCAGTGCTAGGGGGTCCTGTAGATCTTCTGCAGCCAGGGCCCGCAATGAGCTTAAACCGGAACTGCACATCCGTATTGCTATATTTATCATAACTAAGTATCTTGTTTGCGAGCTGGTGCACTTCAATTTATGACTGTCTTCATCCAATGTTATTGAACAAGCTGAACAAAAGGAAAACAATTTCAAAATTGAAATAACATATCCAAATTCTAATATCAGTTCCTTCTTTATTACTGTAAAATGAACAGCAAAAAAAGTAACTATATCTCTTTGAACCAGTCTTTTCTTTTCTTACATACAATACTTCGTCTTCTGTGGAATTTATATTCAAAGATTTATCGGCAAAGATTAACTGCATGCTAGAAGCTAATCGCTGAAAGTTTTACAATTTTTCAGAGGGTTCCTGAGCCGCGAAGTGGCTCTCAGTCTTGTATCCTATATATTTTGTAGAAACATTGTGTTTGATTGAATTTTAAACTTGGTAGAAGAAAAATAGCAGAAAGACACCCTAATGGACGCTAGATGCCGTGTGTGCGGAGAAATGTGGGCATGAGTGATGCAATACGGGGTGAGAAAAGTTCATTGTGGTGTCACCGTACTCACGTTGTGTGACTATAAGTAGAACTTATAGAGCTTGTGATAACGGTCGGTTCCTGCTAACATCTGAACCCCCTTGTCTACCTGTAAACCCGGCTAGATGTGGGGGAGAAATTGAATGATCCACAGACATGATTTCAATCTAATCAATTTATTAATTCCAAATATCAAACAGACACAAAAACAAATCTAATTAAGATAGATGATATATAGTAGAGCGCGGAGATGAGATTCTATAACACGGAGATACTACTACAGACCCTCAACTGAATCTAAGATAGCTTAAATACGCTCAAATATAACTACGTCGCATACTAATAAACTAACTTCTACTTAATCAAACTCACAATACCTGAACCTTTTGTGCATCGGATCCTACACTGGAAACTTGCAAGTGATCTCTCTCGGCTTGATCTATGTCGTTGGATCTACGCTCTGTAATCTTTTTCCTGGACAACTCCAAGGCTTCTAACTAATTCTACTCTCTTTCAATCTTCAACTAACTCACAGACTTTATGTTAACTCCTACTTGCCAACTCCAACGTGTAGATCCACGAACTCGCGAAAACAGAATTTATATAATATACTTCATTTACATAATCACGTTTCCTTACTCGATGGAAGTTGGTTGAAATTAATATTTTCCTTAAAGAGTCATGAAGGGATTAGTAGAACCGCGTCACAAGCTGAGATGTTAATGTTCAGGATATTGGTAGGGAGAACTCTGATTGGTTGTTACCTGTATACGATCTGTACCACTAAAATGGGTACAAATCTTCCGCCATATTTGGTATAAATAATATAGCCGGAACATGACCGTGTTACAGAGAACTCGATCCTGTAATACAGCTTAGAATAAGATTAAGATATTTAATAAAATGTTAAAATAAAGAAAAAAAACTCAAGGAACAAGATAATAAAATTTTTTTTGCAAGTTTATAAGTATATAATACAATTTGCCCCAGCCTCTTGGTTTTCGTCACAGCAATGTAATTTTCAAGATTATGTATTTTAGTGTAGTCTGTTTCTGGTAGGCTATGGAAAAAAATTGATAGATCTTGAATATATTTTGAAAAGGAAGTGATATTAGTTGCTTTGACGGGATTCATCATTACGCATGCATCTTGAAATTTTAGTTTAACATTCTTATTATTCTAACTTTCATTTGTTGATTACAAAAAAATCCATTGCATATTTGTAAACACGTTTTGTAGCAAGCGACGCCAGCAGTTAATTTACAGTGACTGTGAGCTTAGCACGGAAAGAACACTGGATGCACTCTTCAATCTAGATCAGGAATGGCAAATAGTCTATCAAAATGTCAAAAATAAAGTAAATGCAAATGCAAATTTTTGCATATGAGCCAGTACCTTATGTTCTTAAGCATAGTATCTATGTAATTTTTATTTGTAATAAATGATAAATAAAACATGGAGAGATAGAATATAATATTAATTCAATATTAAAATGTCACAAAAATAATTATGTAATGGATGGGCTGTTCCATCCATTAATGTGCGAGGGTCAGAAGGAAAACTAACCATAATCGAAACAATTTATTTACTATTCTCAACAACAATACAAATTCAGCAATCTAAGTTAAGAAATGCATCAATTCATAAATAGGGGAGAAATCACGAAGAAGACGAGATAAATAATAAATCGGATCACTTACACTTAGCACTTCCAGGCAATATACCTTTTTATATTTGAAAATAATTTCTAAAGTTATACAATCCAAACGGACCAAACCAAATCTATATATATAAAGGAGAAAAGCGACTCACTCACTGACTGACTGACTGACTGACTGACTGACTGACTGACTGACTGACTGACTGACTAATCACGAAATCTCTGGAACTATTCAACCTACAGACTTGAAATTTGGTAGACATGTTCCTTTGATAGAGTAGACATCAGCTAAGAAAGGATTTTCCGAAATTCGAAACGCAAGGGGCGTTACGGGGGGTTAAGGGCTTTAATAATAATTGTTTCCATGTTTAAACTACTTGATGTACAATCTTGAAATTGGGTAAGCGGATTCCTTTCAGAGAGTAGAGATCCGCTACAAAATGAGTTTGGTGAAAATCGACCCCCAAGTGGCGTTGCAGGGGCTTAGGGGGCGTTATAGATAATTATTTCCATTTTTAAACTATTTGACGCACTGTCTTTAAATTTGATATATAGATTCCTTTCGTAGAATAATGATCAGTTACAAAACGGGTTTTGTGAAAACAGACTTCTAAGTGGCGTTGCGGGGGATTAAGGGGCGTAATAGATAAATATATCTGTTTTTAAACTACTTCACCTACCTACTTGAAAATTGGTAGGCAAGTTTCTTTCCTGGAGTAAATATCCGCTACAAAATGGGTTTTGGGAAAATTGACCCCCAAGGGGTGTTGCAGGGGCGGGGGGCTTAAGGGGCGTTATAAATTCCTATTTTTAAGTTATTAGACGTACAGTCTTTAAACTTGGTAAGCAGATTCCTCTCATAGGGTAGAGATACGCTAAAAATGGGTTTCGTGAAAATTGCCCCCAAGTGGCGTTGAGGGGACTTAAGGGGCGTTATAGATAATTATTTCCATTTTTAAACTATTAGACGCACAGTCTTTAAATTTGATATATAGATTCCTTTCGTAGAATAATGATCAGTTACAAAACGGGATTTGTGAAAACAGACTTCTAAGTGGCGTTGCGGGGGATTAAGGGGCGTAATAGATAAATATATCCGTTTTTAAACTATTTCACCTACCTGCTTGAAAATTGGTAGGTAAGTTTCTTTCCTGGAGTAAATATCCGCTACAAAATGGGTTTTGGGAAAATTGACCCCCAAGGGGTGTTGCGGGGGCGGGGGGTTTAAGGGGTGTTATAGATTCCTATTTTTAAGTTATTAGACGTACAGTCTTGAAACTTAGTAAGCAGATTTCTCTCATAGGGTAGAGATATGCTAAAAATGGGTTTCGTGAAAATTGCCCCCAAGTGGCGTTGAGGAGACTTAAGGGGCGTTATAGATAATTATTTCCATTTTTAAACTATTAGACGCACAGTCTTTATATTTGATAAAGCGATTTCTTTCATAGAGTAGAGATCAGCTATAAGAAGGTTTTGTGAAAACAGACCTCCAAGTGGCGTTGCAGGGGAATAAGTGGCGTAAGAGATAAATATTTTCGTTTTTAAACTATTTGACCTACCTGCTTGAAAATTGGTAGGAATGTTTCTTTCATGGAATGAATATCCTCTACAAAACGGGTTTGGAGAAAATTGACCCCCAAGGGGTGTTGCGGGGGGTTAAGGGCAGATATAAATAATTATTTCTTTTTTTAAACTATTAGACTCACAGTCTTGAAATT
Organism: Trichonephila clavata; assembly: GCA_019973975.1. NCBI lineage: Eukaryota > Metazoa > Arthropoda > Arachnida > Araneae > Nephilidae > Trichonephila > Trichonephila clavata. Next base: position 11,869 of record BMAO01034656.1, read on the forward strand.
TGGTTAGCAGATTCCTCTCATAGGATAGAAATACACTGCAAAATGTGTTTTGTGAAAATCGACCCCTAGGTGCTGTTGCGGGGGTTCAAGGGGCGTTATTGATAATTTTTTTGCATTTTTAATTAATTGGACGCACAGTCTTCAAATTTTGCTAAGCAGATTCCTTTCATAGAGTGCAATTCCCCTACAAAATGGGTTTTGTGAAAACAGACCCAGAAGTGGCGTTGCGGTGGCTCAAGTGGCGTTATAGACAATTACCCCCATTTTTAAACTGTTAGACGTACAGTCTTGAAATTTGATAAGCAGATTCCTTTCGTAAAGTAGAGAACCGCTACAAAATGGGTTTTGCGAATATCAACTACCAAGTTTAATTTCGGGAGATTAAGAGGCGTAATCGATCAATATTTCCATTTTTAAACTACTTGATCATCCTGCTTGAAAATTGGTAGGCATGTTCTTTTCATGAATTAGAGTTCCTCTAACAAAGAGTAAAATGAAAATTGACCCCCAAAGATGTTTGCGAGGGGTCAAGAGGAGTTACAGGAGAAAATTCCTGTTTTTAATTGTTAGACCCATATACTTGAAATTTGTTAAGCATGTTTCTTTTGTTTAATAGGGATCCACTAAGAATACATTTTAAGCAAATCAAGTTCTGGGGGTTGCAGGGGGTTACTGGGACGTATTGACAAAAAAAAATTACTTTTTTCGAGCTACAAGGACTATAATAATGAAATTTGGTTTGCATTTTTCTTTTGTTGAATTGAAATCCGCTAAGAGCGGTTATTTTGGAAACGGCTCTCAACGGGATTACGGGGATATTGATAGTAAAACTTTTGCTTTTTTCTGTTAGATTTAGACTTGAAATTTGGCTTGCATGTTCAATTTACGGAGTAGAGATCCACCGAAAATTGGTTTTGCGGGAATCCACTTGGTTTTTGAGTTACGAAAGAGCAAACATCATTCTATGCTTCAATTTTAGAGATTTTTAGAAAATACAAATTAGATGAGTTCTGCCCTTTTTTTTTATCAACAGGTGACAGTTACAGGTATAAGTATATTTTTCAATTCAATCGAATTCTTAATGCTAGGATTTAGATATCAATAATTTATACATATATATAAGCAGTAAAAATTTATAAAACATCATGAAATACCCAGCGAAGCGGGCGGGTAACAGCTAGTTTAATATATAATTAACCAAATCGTCAATCTTAATATTAATCAAATAATCTACGAAGTGCTCCAGTCTAGCTTTATGTTATCTTAAGTTGACCTTCGTGCCATCCTTTAGCTTCTAACCTCTCTCTCTCTCTTACTAGAACCCGAAAGTTATTACTTAAATGCATGACATAATTTACATAGAACACGTCTTCTTCTTCGGGAGGAAGTTTTAAATTAAAAAATATTTAAGGAAAGTTGTTCCCCAAGAGGACTGTTAGGAAGAACGCGGATAGGTCCGTTGCAATTAGATTTCAATATTGCTTACATTTTTTTGAAGGAAACTACTCTAATGATTTTTTAGAAGTTTTTTACTTCATATTATTTGCAAGATTTTTTTTTATATTGGGCTAGTACGTTGTCAATTGCAAGGTAATACATGCCACTGAGTCATCTTCTCTACCTGTTTCTAAGTTTTTATATGATATGATTTAGTACCGAAAAAAAAAAGACTTTTTATAAGAGTAAGTGAATGGGAAAATAAACATTGCAAAAATGGTTTATAATGTTGAGTGAAATAGTCTACAAATACGATTGCTAGGTTTTTCTTTTAAGCAAAGCCATCTAACATGCTATTTCATATTTCTAGAATTGAATCTTTAAAACGAGATTCAAAACCTTTTTTTTTTTTTTGGCATTTGAGAACTTTATTGTGAAATTGATATTTCCGTGTGCATCAATTTAAAATTTTTTTTTTTTTTGTTTCAAATTTTTTGGAGTGTCAGGAGAATTTACTAGTGCCAAACATGGCGCACATGCCAAGTGATTGTTAGTCCTGATCTAGATTGAGTGATGAAATGATTCGGCGGCATCAGCGAAAAAGCATATTCACATGTTGCACTATATTGTGTGTAAAAATAACGTTGATTTTCTTGTAAATAACCAAATATCCTTGTATTCCATGAATAATAAATACGTAATTGTTCTTGCAAATCGAGTTAAAGTTTGCTTTTATTTTGATTATTTTCGTTTCAAACGCGCGGGTCTCAATTACCAAATAATTTTGACTAATCTAAAGCAAGGTCAAATTTCACATGAGAAAATTATACATATGAAAATTATTGGCGTTGGTCGGTCAATAATAGATATTTAAACGAATACCAACCATTAAAGCATTCAATATAAAATTTATTTAGCTCTTTTGATGCTATTTGAAAGTTATTGTAGAACTTCAGATGAGATTTTAACTACACCGAAACCATGATGATAATGGTCAAGCAGTGCCAGGGTGTGCCTTACTCGGTCAGGTTTAAAGAAAGAGAGCGTGGAAAAGCTTGTAAATTTTGTCTGCTGTTAAAAAAGGTAATTCCAAGCTTGTCTGTTGATTCGGCACTTTTTTGAGGCTTATGATGCTAACAGATAGGGAAATTCTAAATTCACACAGTTAAAATTTTACAGAGATTACATTCTGAAAAACGTAAGAAAAACCACATGTTAGCGTGACTGGTAAGTAAAAGTGAAAATACCTCTTATTTTTTATTATAATAATGCATTTAATTATATATTTTTAGATTGAGATATTATATACACATTTGAAGATTGAGACTTTTTTATGACATCTAAAAATACTATAAAATGATAAAACATGCAAAATATATAAAGCATGCATTTTTTAAAAATTTAAATTGAATAGTTTTTATTAGCTCCTTACTTTTTTTTAAAGTCTGTATACAAGAAATTTTATTAAATTTTGGATTTTATAACTCGCGCGTAAATTAAAAAAAAAAACACATCAAACAATATTTAAAAAAAGTCCTTACTTTCCAATATAGGCCGTATTCAAAACTGTTAAAATTTTTAAGATGCTTTTTTTAAAGTTAGAAGAAAAGCGCGCGTTTTATAAACAAAACAGAAAAAAACACAATGTATCAATATGTATAATATAACAAAAAAATCGTAAAACATTTTATAGGATTAGTTTTTGTAAGAATGTGCTCCAAGCTAAAAGGAAAAATTACTTTTTGACGGAAAAAGTATAAAATTTAAAACCAAAATTAACTGACTTTTTAAGAGAGAAGCTATACACATATCTTTTTAAATTACATAAATTTTACTGCATATATTTTGCATACAGCTTTTTTTCGATGATTTTTTTTTCCACTTAAATAATTCTAAATAAGATTTGTGTATCACGTTTCATGAATAAAATTCTCTTAGATTTGTATCACTAAAGCAATAGTTTTCTTTTTAACATTCAGAAAAGGCACAAATATAATCATATTTCATTCAAATAATTTTTCTGTTTCTTACAATGATCTAACAAATGAGAAACCGAAACCAATCTTTTATAGCTGCCATTATATAATCTAAATTGCATAAGGAAATACCATCTTTTTTTCCGGGCACACGATTAAATTACTATCAATTAACTTTTGACATAAACTACTCTTAACAACCCATTTCAGCTTGTTTACCTTTTTCTTTCAACGATTCCAAGACACAGTAAGACGGATTCTCAGAAACTGAAACTGGTAAAACAAGATCACTTAATTTGCATGAGAATTAAACGGGAACCGTTTCCCAAATTCAGTCGCTTTAGGAAATCAAGGCGTATTTTTTACCACAGGGGCTCGAAGATTAATGAATCAACGCAAGGTATTTTAATTTATGCATTTAAATGGGGCAGCATAGGGTGTGAAAATAACAAACCATTAAGTATATGCAAGCCAAATTTTTTTAATTTATATGTTATTAGCTCGATAATTCTATAAATCTTTTTAAAATTTAAAAACATTGTAAATAGCATTTGGAAATAAATATAAGTGTGTTTCAAATTCTAATTGTTCGTAAATTATGAAAATCTTGTAATTAGTACTAAAAACGTTTTTCTTGTGTCGTCTTTGTTTTTATAATTTTTCTCAAGCCATTTCCTTATGATTAGGGAAAAAACTAAGGACAACGACGGTCGAAAAGGTAACATTAAACTTCGCATGCACCTCTTTATTTTCGCGTTTTCAATACCATAAGTTCATTGCCTCATTTCTTTTGTTTTATTAAATAATAATTTAGAAAAGATGTAAGTAATTATTAATGACCAAAAAATTTTAACACTTATTTAATTAATAAAATATTTCTAGATCTATATTAAATTTATGTTCAGTATTATTTTTAATTCCTTAAACGTCACTTTCAGGAAGGAAAAAAAGATGAAAAGGGCTTCGGATAAAATTCCACGAGAAAGAAAGGAATCGAATTGATTGATTGATTGTACCACGGAGCTTTACGGGGACTATTGGCAACTTGCCTCGCCACGATCTAGTGGTCAAGGTTGGATCGTGGCTGGCATATCATGAGTTCGAGCCTTGTACCGTTGAAGACCCGCCGTCTAAGAGAGCGATACACGTTAAATCTGTCGAGAGCTCCAACGTTCTCCCGTTGGTGTGGTGTGGTAGTTAGGAGAGGGGTGCATCTCAGGTGTCGTCTTTGTCACTTGACCGTGGTTAAAAATTACGAGGTTCGTCACTAAAAACCCTCGAGTAGTTTAAAATTGCGACGTTAATATTCGCTCAATCAGCTTACTTCAAAATTTTGAAACTCGCTTAAGTGACGAAAGGGACAGTTAAGCTGACACCCCACTCTCCTAACTCCCACACTACTCTAACATGAGGACTACGAGCCTCGGCAGCTTTAACATGCATCAGCCTCTCAACGAGGGTGAATGAAATAAAAGAATTTCAGCTAAGAGTGTCATAAAATTGTGAATATCTTACGCAGTGCAGTGATTAGTGCGAATTAAGAATAGAATGTTGAAATGCGTATTATGACTCAAATCATAGGAAATACTATTTTTCACTGAAAGGAAATTATGAAAATAAAAAGTACTGCTATAATTACATGCTGTGCGACCTCCCTGATTTGTATTAGTCTGTAAGTGAATTTCACATATGCTATTCACGAAGGGGAAAAAAATTAAACCACCATCCCCTTTTCTGAAAAACCTATAAAATAAAAACTTCATCTCTAAATATAAATATCACAATCCTTATTCAAATCAGAATAAATTAATTCAAAATAAAATTTTATGATGAATATCTAGCTACATTGTAAATAAAATTTTCTAAGGCCCCAGTAAATTTTTTTTAAAAAAGCAAAATGATCTCTTCTCGACTGTTTAATTTCTTAAAATGTTTGAAAAAAAATATTCTAAATATGTCAGTCCGGGAAGCAAATATCAAGCAATTGCTGCGTGCGTGAGTGAATATTAACATCCCCCTATTCAGCTACAGACGGGCTTTTGGCAACGGACCTCGTTATTTTGAACCACGGTCAAGAGACGAGGACGTCACCTGAGCTGGCACCCTCCTCTCATAACTTCCACACTACATCAACGGGAGGATGTTTAAGCCCCGATAGATTTAGCGTGCATCAGCCCCTCTACCATGACGAGTCTTCGGCGCATTTGGCTCGAATTCGTGACATGCCGGCTACGTGTCCGAGGCCTTTAAGCAATTATTGCAATAAAGCTCATAAGATATCTAACTACCCTAAAATTGAGAATTTTGCCAAAAACCTACTAATTTTATGGTTTTATTTTTAGGCTATCTCATTAGCTTTATAAAAAATATCAAGTTTATTATTTTCCGTTCACTAGAACAAAAATTATAAGTCTTTTAGTAAAAACAGATGCCATTACTTTAAGCAAGATGCCATACTTTAAAACGCGTTTTACTCGAAATGTGTGTTTTTTAAAAAAAAAAAAAAAAATGCTCAAACGGGGCCAGCGATTGCTCAAAAATTTTTGAAAATAATGAACTGTGAAATTTTTTGTGTATATTCTGTATAATAGAAGGTTTCAACCTTCCGATTTATCAATCACTGTTTTATAACAAAATTTACAGTGCCTTATGAGAATATAATCACTGTTTTCTTAAGCAATTTCATATAATAACTGAGGTAAAGGGCTCTAGTTTTTGTAAAAATAAAAATATCTCTTATCCTGAAGGTCATTTCAAAAATGAACATAGCAACACATCAGAATTGAAAAATTGAAAATTTGCTCATCAACTCTTGGTACAGAATGGGCTACGTTTATGTTGTTTTATAGCTCATCTTATTTGCTTTATAAGAATACCAAGTTTATTATTTTCCGTTCACTAGAACAAAAACTACAAGTGTTTTAGTAAAAGCAGATGTCATTAGTTTAAGCGAGATGTCATACTTTAAAAGGCGTTTTACTCAAAATGTGTTTTTTTTTAAAAAGAATACTGAAACGGGGCCAGCAATTGCTAAAAAAGTTTTGAAAATAATTAGCTGAATTTTTTTGTGTATGTTCTATATAATGGTAGAAGTGTTTTAACCTTCTGATTTACCAATCACTGTTTAATTTCAAAATTTACAGCCCCTTATTTTTAAGCAATTTCATATATTAACAAAGATAAAGTGCTCTAGTTTTTGTAAAAATTAAAATATCTCTTATGCTGAAGGTCATTTAAAAAATGAATAACATAGCGACACATCAGAATTGAAAAAGTTAAAATTTGTTCATCAACTCTTGGTACAGAAAGGGCCACGTTTATGTTATTTTTTGTAAATTTTTACTCATTTTTTCCCATTTTAGTGATAATAATTTCTTTTTCTCTTCTTAATTTTAGCATATTTTTCTTAAAATGTATTAAATAAATCTAAAAATAGCAAATAGTTCCCATATCTCCATTTTTCTTTTTTTTAAAGTTGTCACCAGTAGTCGGATACCTTAAAGTTTCAGGTGATAAAATATGAACATTTTTTTTAGAAAAAGAAATGTTATTGAAAATATATTTTCGCGTGAAATTCTGTTTAAGTATATGTGTGTTTTAGATTTTCTATTTCCTTTTATAATGTCTACAATTTACATAACTCAGATAATAGATTTGGCAAATAAGAAACATTATCAAATGATAAAATCTATGACTTTGAACTGTTACATCATTTTTCAGACTTCCGTTCTACTTCGAAATGAAATCTTTTCAAATTCAGGACACTTTCGAATTGATTTAAGACAGTAAAATATTGTACGAAATCACACAAAATTCATAATTCTTTAATTGTAGATCCTAATGTGATCAATGGTTATTCAGAATGTTACTCAAAAATATGATATTCACTTGCCTCAAGGTATCCAACTACCCTAAAGTTGTGAATTTTGCCAAAAATTGACAATTTTTTTATGATTTTATTTTATAGGCCATCTTATTAGCTTTATAAAAATACCAAATTTATTATTTTCCGTCCTCTAGAACAAATCTACAAGTGTTTTAGTAAAAGCAGACGCCATTACTTTAAGCAAGATGTCATACTTCAAAACGCGTTTTACTTGAAATGTGTTTTATTGAAAATGCTCACAAACGCGCGCGCGCGCGAGAGAGAGAGAGAGGTCAGCGATTGCTCAAAAAGTTTTGAAAATAATGAACTGAAATTTTTTGTGTATGTGTTCTGTATAATAGAAGGTTTTAACCTTCCAATTTATCAATCACTGTTTTATTACAAAATCTGCAGTGCCTTATGTTAATATAAACGCTGTTTTCTTAAGCAATTTCATATAATAACTAAGATAAAGGGCTCTAGTTTTCGTAAAAATTAAAATATCTCTTATCCTGAAGGTCATTTCAAAAATGAATAACATATCAACACATCAGAATTGAAAATTTGTTTATAAATTTTTAGTACAGAATGCTCCACGTTTATGTTATTTTTGTAAATTTTTGCCAATTTTTCCCCTTTTAGTAATAATAGTTTCTTTTTCCTTTCTTAATATTAGCATATTTTTCTAAAAATGTCTAAACATATCTAAGAACAACACAAAAATCCCCATATCTCCATTCTTTTTAAAGAAAAGTCGCAAGTAGTCGGATGCCTAAAGAATTCCTTTGATCTCTTTATTCAACACACATAAAACAATAACTAACTGTCAATGAAAAGAACAGTGTATTTCCGGATATAAATAAATTGTTTCGCAATTTTTCTTCAAAAAATTACCGTAAACTCAAAAGCCGTATTTTAGCCGCATTGAAAAAAAATCCTGCAGTTTTCAAACATATTTCCGAAAATGTAATTAAACGAGAGGAATATTTTCAAATCAAATTGCCGCAAAGTAAAACGCCAGACGATAGTTTTAATCCTTCAGAAACTAACACATATTTTCCATTCATTTGTTATTTTCTTTTCTATCTGTGCTTATAATACTTTCTGCCTCATTTTTCTTTTCTTTGAAAAATTAAAGGAAAGAAATTTGTGTACATGGAATCGTCGACCTATGTTTCACGCCCGTATGGAAAAACTCGCTTTATGAAGAGCATATTCATTTTGAAAGCAAAAAGAATGAATGTGAATTAACAAACCATTCAAAAACTTAGATTCAGACACCAACTTTGAAGAATTTGTGACTTTTTTTTTTCTTTTAGAATTAAACATTCGTTTAAAACACCCCCAAAATTAAAAGATTAAAACCGTTCGTATACAACTAACGAAAAATGTGTTTTTTTTTAAAATAATTTTTCCCAGACTACTCCCCCCCCCCCCCCCCCCCCGAGATTAGCGGATAGTTTTTCAGTCGACTCCCTGATTTTTAACTTTATAAACTTTCCGAAAATTCTCAGTTTGTACACCGAAATATACGGTACATGATAAGAATACAAATTACTCACAGTCAGTAGTACAAAAAATTCATAAATATTTTTTTAAGTACAAATAAATTATTTCTAAGTTTCAAAATTTATTGTCTCAAGATTTTTTTTTTAATGAAAATCGTTTGGAATTAATTTTTTTTGCAGTGAGGGTTAAGAAATCGATATATGTAAATGTTATAGAAAACTCTTGAAACATTTTGGACTTTTGAGGAGTGTGTACAAAACAAATAAAAAAAAGTACAGAAATACTTAGGTTTTATCCAATTACAGTTTTGTGTTTTTTTCCGATAGAAAATTCTTCAATATTTCCCAGTAATCTTTCTCTTTCATAGGATTACAATTTTTCTTAAATGAATATTTTAAAAGAACGTTTCATTATTTATCGTAATTGCTTACAATTTTGGTAGACATCTTTTTTTCGAAGCAAACGTAGTCTATTTTAATATGGCTGTATGAAGGAAAGGGGAGGGAAAATTAATATATTCCATAATCTTTATTTTAATGTAACGCACAGAAGCTACAAAAAGGGTAAAAATCTAATATTTATATTTTAGTATTTTAATTTTATTTCTGACTATATTTATGAGGTATTAAATGTATTTATATATCAAAATATGAAGAATTTTTTTATATATTAGTGTACCAATTCTCTCATATATTTTTGAAACATTTCCTTCTTTTAAAATAAGATTTAATAAGAAACACAAATTCTTACAATTTTACCAGCCAGTCGATCAATATCATATTTTTATTGATCAGTTTTAGGGATCAATAAAATTGCCATATAAAACAAATACTCTACCATAAATCAGAGGAGTTTTAGTAGAACGAAAATAAAGGAAACTCTGCAAAAGATATTAAAATAATACGTACGTGGAACGAATTAAGGTCGTATGTACAAGTCAGCAATATGATTATCAAAAGAATATAAATTCAGATAAGGAGAAATGATTTCTTCACAAAAATGCCAACACGTAACATTTACGTAACAGTAACCACTACACGTTTTCCCTTTCGGTCGAAATTAAAACGCGCGTGTGTCACATTTTTTTTTTTTTTTTTTTTACATAATCGTTTGGTTTTTTTCATAATTTTTAATTTTTGAGCTCGTGACTGTTCCACTGGCTTATAAAATATTTTCAATCGGACTTGGTTTAGGAATACAACAATGCAAAAGTACAAAAGATTCCCTTTTCATGTTGATCCTGAATTTGAAAAAGTTGTTCTCAATTGTTTAGCACGAACATTTCCGATAAGCGATCGTTATTTTCTCAAATACGTCAGAGTTCGTCTCGAATCATTGAACGCCATTTTCAGATTTTTTTAAGGTCAATCCATAGCGGAGGAAATCGAAGGGATTCTTTTTTTTTTATTTGATAAATCGAAACTGTTTGCGGAGAAAGTGTTTATCAGCTTAATAAGTAGGTGATAAGAAACTTATCTTTTTTTTTGTCTTTCTATTCAGCCAAAAGTGTTCAATTCATTCAACAAGTAGTGATGTATTTAAATGAGGTTTCGCGAAATGTAAACTCTTTATGATAAATCTGTGATAAAGCTCTGTTTAGTAAGTTGATTTTGTGTTTAAATTTTTCGAACAAAGTTTTAAAAAAGTGTTACGGGTACAAGAAATCATCACTTCATCAATCCTCACGTGAATTTTTCAAAGAAAGATAGGCTCGATGGCTTAAAGGTAGCATGCCCGCTTCCTAAGCCGAAAGTTGCTGCTTCGATCCCGATTGGTCGATAGATTTTCTGGATGCGGCAATCATACGCACGCATGTCATATGATTATGTAGCATGTAAAAGATCCCTTGAGTATCAATTCGGCTCTGGTACTCTCGGAAAAATTGAATAATGGCAATACTTAGCTTTCGACTAGAACTTGAATTAAAATAAATTCAAGCTCTTTGAATTAATCTCGCTTCCAAATTTGGTAGCGAGGGCTGGCACCAGATGGTGCCACATGAAATGGCTCTCACATATGAGGACTTGCCGTGTCTGCAAAGTCTTTGTTGCCAATATGCAGCCCATTAAAAATATATAAAAATACTAAGCAATAACAAATATTTATACGTTCATCTAACGGCTAAATTTTAATAATTTTTATTTATAACCTCTCTCCTGTGCCTTTATTATATTCACTTTGCTTTAGAGAAGGGGTCATAAAACTTTTCCCGACATCGAATCCTTAAAAAAAAAATTTTTTCTTCAGATCCCTTATATTTTCTTTATCTTTACTCCATTTTTTTCAACAATATTTTGACAACAGTTTCTAAATTAATATCACTATTGTCTATTTGCATGAAAATGGTAATCTACATTCAACCAGTTTAAAAATCTTAAATACTTTTATCTACTTGACCTTTAATAAATTTATCAAATATCTAGAAATCTGTCTAAACCAGTGGAAAATTGAAGATCATATCTTGAAACAATTAATTAATTGTAATTGCTGTAATTACCATTGAAACACATTCCCCTTTTTCCAACATTACTCCACACTTAAGCTTTCGAATGCACCCATATCACGGTCTCATTTTACTAAATATCTTGGCTAAAAAATAAAGATCAATTTTTTTTTTAAAATTTGGAAAAAGTATATAGTGTTAAAACTTTTTCAAATAGTAAATTTTTATAACAAAAATATATATATATATATATATGAAACCATTTAATAAAACTAACATTTATGAGATGCTAACGTTATTACTTTGTTTTTAAATACCGTAATATCTCGACTAACGCTACTCAGACTTCTACGATTTTCAATTCTCGTCTTTCCGTCCTTTTTAGCGCGTTTTCACGTACTGTAAAAAAAGCGCTGTTAGGGCGCAAATTTCGTCTTCGTCCTCGTCTTCGTTCCATATTTTGTCGTACCTTTTTCTCAGCCAATAATTAACCGATTGACCTCGGGTTTTCGGCATTTGGTCGCATTTGTGCCCTAGATGAGCCGAATCATATTCAAATTTAATAATTAAATTTTTTTTTAATTTAAAAATTTTTTTTAAAAGTATAGTACACACTACTTTCTGTTAGTAAAAAGTTCATTAGTTGCATTATTGTAAAATACAATATGTGAAAAACGCGCTAAAATTGTCGTAGTCTCCCACTACCCCTAGGGATATTAATTACCCCTTGCATATTATCTATGTTTGGATATGTAGGATTCATAATTAATGACTACTCAAATAATAAATCACTTATTTATTATTCCTTTAGGATAGAAATTCACAATTAATAATCAACTTTAAGAACAATAAATTATCATGGAGTGCTATCAGAATTCAATTATGGACGACGGAATACTAACTGATATCACGAGGGGCATAACACGTACAATCAAACTACACATTTAAATCTAAACTACAAAAATTACAGACCTGAAATCTTCTTCGGAAGGAACTTGGAAACTAGTAGAATTTATGAAGAGGCTGCAATCCAAGATATCTTCAATTACGTTTGAACCCAGTTAATGAATCTTTTTCAATAATCTTCCTCCCACTATCAAACTTCACTTCATTAAACTAAACTCTTAGAAACACCTTCTTAAGCTACCACGTAGTTTACTTTTCAATCCCAAACACGGAGTTCTACTCTATCAAACCGCTTAGTCATCCTCTCCTCTTCATTTCATTTCTTTCTTTTATATCTCTTTCGAACTCGCTAAACCCGAAACTATCTTATTTGCATAAGTCACACTTTCAGCTCTCAATGGGGATTGGTCAAAATAAATACAATTTAAAAAGTTTATGAGAGAAGGTTAGTGAAACGCGTAAGCACCCGTCACAAAATTACCTGGCCATGCCAATTATTGATATCTTGCTTTTAAACACTGAAACTCAGGCGGTATTAGTACCAGAACCTGGTGAAATTAGAAATGTGATTCAAGAAATTATCGATCTTGCCAGGCAAATAAATTTAGATGTGGGTAATGATGATGCTCAAGAACTGCTGTATACCCACAATCAAGAGCTGCAATTGATGGGAAATTTTACATAAGGCCTCGTTTTAATTGAAAAAGGTTACAAATTTTAGAAAATATAGACTCTAACGAAGAGCGTAATTTTTTCAACAAAACACGGAATAAAAGAACTACGAGAGAATTTTGGGGAGAAAAAAAAAATCTTTGTGTGTGTGTGAGTGGACACACATTTTGTCATAATTTAGGAAATCTATATCAAAGTAACTTCGATTTCCAATTTTATATATTTGTATTATGCAAGATTTTATTAAATATATTTTTAAATTGTTATTTTCCGGCCCCATTTAAAATAATTTATTTATATTTATATGAGAAATTATACCCAGACTTAATGGTTATTACTCAGACAACACCTTTCGCGTAAGTTCAAGGTATTAAAGTATGTAGTTTTATGCATTTTTCTTTGGGAATTTATTTTCACACAACCATAGTAATCTTAAGGTATCCGATCCGACTACCCTAAAATTGTGAATTTTGCCAAAAATTGACACATTTTTTTTATGATTTCCTTTTATGGGCCATTTTATTAGCTTTATAAAAATACCAAGTTTACTGTTTTCCGTTCACTAGAACAAACACTACAAATGTTTTAGTAAAAGTATGTGCCATTACTTTAACTAAGATGTCATACTTTAAAACGCGTTTTACTCGAAATGTGATTTTTTGAAAATAATCAAACGCGCGCGCGCGCGGGGTCAGCGATTGCTAAAAAAGTTTTGAACATAATTAATTGAAATTTTTTCTGTAAGTTCTGTATAATAATATAATTGTTTTAACCTTCAGATTTATCAGTCACTGTTTTATTACAAAGTTTACAGTCCCTTATATGAATATAATCACTGTTTTTTTAAGCAATTTCATATAATAACTGAGATAAAGGGCTCTAGTTTTTGTAAAAAAGAAAATATCTCTTACCCTGAGGTCATTTCAAAAATAAATAATATAGCAACACATTAAATTGAAAAAAATTGAAAATGTGTTCCCATATAAACCTTTGGTTCAGAATGGACCACGTTTATGCTATTTTTTGTCAATTTTTACCTATTTTTTCCCATTTTAGTAACAATAATTTCTTTTTATCTTCTTAATTGTAGCACATTTTTCTTAAAATGCACTAAACAAATCTAAAAATAACAAAAAAATCCACATATCCCCCTTTAAAAAAAAAAAAAAAGTTGTCGCAACTAGTCGGATACCTTAAATGAAACATTAATTTTATAAAAACATAGACATGTGTTTAAATCACGTTGACAATTTTCAACACCAAATTGGAAGAATCTTCATGGAAACAACTGATTCTGATAAACTACTACATTTATGTAGCAATCTCATGAAGTGCAGAAGTACTGAATGAACGCGAAATATACATAAATATATAAAAATTGACTTTTTTCCCCTCAAAAATCACAGCAACATTTTTATTTCTAGAATATTGGCAAACGTAGTGCTGATAGTATTCCAGAATAAACATCAATTGCCATCAAACAAATGTCTAATTCACAGAACTAAAATATATAGTTCTAAAAAAAAATAGGAGAAAATTAACTTTCAAGAACACGATAGGGGGGGGGGGGTCATAGTCGTCATTTAGTTGTATCTCTTGTCCCTCTTATCATTTTGTAACAGAAACTTCTCAGTAATCTTTTCTTAGAGTGTAAGTAAGTTAGATAAGTTAAGCACGCGGAATACAAGCAATTCAAGTGAAACAAATGAAAAGAATTGCATCAGTATAATAATATTAAAAAGTATCTCAAATTGTTGAGAGGTGTAAAATAGGTTTCTAGGAAAGGCTGAAATAGGAATTTGAAAAATAATGAAGGAATGGAAGAAAAATCACGTATTTTTTAATACAGTAACAAATTTAATTATTGAGGATGGAGATAGGATTTATGATTCTAACATACTATGCCCAATTTCAGTGAACGGGTCCAAACACGAAGGAAGTCAGCATAAAAGCTTAAGGTATCCAACTACCCTAAAATTGTGAATTTTGCCAAAAATTTACACATTTTTTATGATTTTATTTTATATGACAACTTATTAGCTTTATAAAAATACCAAGTTTATTATTTTTCGTTCCGTAGAACAAACACTACAAGTGTTTTAGTAAAAGCAGATGCCATTACTTTAAGCAAGATGTACTTTAAAACGCGTTTTTTTTTTCAAAATGCTCATACGGGGGATCACAGTGATTGCTAAAAAAAGTTTTGAAAATAATTAACTGAAATTTTTTGTGTATGTTCTGTATAATAGTGGAAGTGTTTTAACCTCAGATTTATCAATCACTGTTTTATTACAAAATTTACAGTCCGTTATGGTAATATGATCACTGTTTTTAAGCAATTTCATATAATAACTAAGATAAAGTACCCTAGCTTTTGTAAAAATTAAAATATCTCTTCTCCTGAGGTCATTTTAAAAATGAATAACACAGCAACACATCAGAATTGAAAACTTGTTCATAAAACTTTGGTACAGAACGAGCCGCATTGTAAATTTTTACCAGTTTTTTTTTCCCAATTTAGTAATAATAATTTCTTTTTCTTTTCTGAATGTTAGCATATTTTTCTTAAAATGTACTAAAGAAATCTGAAAACAACAACAACAACAACAAAAATCCCCATATCTCCATTTTTTTTCAAAAGAAAGAAGAAAAAAAAATGTCATCGCAGGTAGAGAGTCGGATACCTAAAGAAAACTAAAGGCATAGGAAAATGGAATATATTCCCATTTGTTATCTTCAAAAGATTTGAAAAAATACTGTTTCATTACTCTTTTTACAGTCAATTTTTTTCATTACTTAGTCATTTAGGCATTCTGAGTGTTAGTTTCGCGCATGCGTATTTGTGACTACAGTCATCGTTTCCACACAGAGTCCGGCTATATTAAAAAAACTACAACTTTTAAATGAATTCGAAAAATAATTTTTAAAGAAAAGCTAAGCATTAAAAAGTAGAGAGTTTGTTGTATTAAAAAATAGTAATAATTTTATTTATACGTTCACATTTCTTGATACAAAACATCTCTGTTAGCTCAGTTAAATATAATTTTTTTTCTCTACAGTCGTAACTGCTGTGACAAATGGGAAACAATTATCGAATAATATTTATTTCACAAATGCCACACACTACAATAGCACCTATGCCATTATTGCACGTGCTCTCCAACATTTTTTGATAGCTGAATTAAGGCCAATTAGTGAAGGGCACACGACCAAATGTTCCTCGGCCATAGGCTGACCATATAACATAGTCCTGAGTTGTGGAATAATTTATTCTTAGAGTGTGTAAATCGAGAAGTTGAAATGAGTTTTACAAGTATTTACTAGCGGATTGAGGTAGTTGATATTGGATGTCTTTTTGAATAAACAGATAAGCAAAAGTAAAATAATTTCTCCAGAATCTACAAAAGAAATCTATAAAAGATATTAAAATGTTCTCACAACTTCATGTGAGCCCTTTTTAAATCTAATCCCTTCAAATTATGAAAACTTAAAGTAAAATAATTTTTCCTATGATATTTTTTAAATTTCAAATCATCATTCTTTTTCTGATCTGCCTTTAGCAGACCAATCTAAATTGGATGTTCTGGAGAATCAATGGAGACGAATTTTTAACATACAATTCAAATATGTTTTACCTTCAGAATCTGAGCTTTTAAAAGATGGAACATTATTTTGGTGTCACATTTCTAACATAAAAGACGCAATTGGAAATATATTTTAAAGATATTTAGCTGTATTTGCTTTAAAGCATTACAACATACTCATAAGTAATGCCCCAGTGAAAAGGTTATTTTCGAGATTGACGTCAACAAAGACAAAACTAAGGAATTGAATGTCCCTTTCCCTGTTGGATTCAACTATCAGAATCAAAATGACTTTTAAAGAACGAGAGACTTATATATATATATATATTTCGTTGATTTTATTCCATCGCCACAAATGCTTTGATATATATCAGCAATTTATAAAAAAAGACATAGCGGATCACGATACTGAGCAAGAAGAATTTGAATGCAGTTTAAATGAATTAAATAATAAAAGGGTTTTTAACGTATTTTTTAAAACAGTTTTACTAAATTACTAAAATTTAAGAAAATATATTTATGATTTGCGAGTGAAAATCGATTCGCTACTTTTGTTACCCCCCCCCCTCTTCTTCCTTTCTTGTTACTTTTCTGCATAAGTTTCTGACAACTCTGGTGATCGTTGTTGCAGATCGCTTATCCAAACCTGGCAACGCAGTAAAGTGAGATTTCTGTTTTGTTCATGTGATGTCCGTACTAATTTGAAGCGGTATTTTTAAAAGACGATAGATTTATGTTCTAAAGTAAAAATAATATCCTTATTCCTGCATTTCTCTCAAAACTTAATCTTCGTTAGTCATGCAGCTCGGATATTCATTCAATTACTATTTGAATCTCTCATTCTTTTTTCCTATATTCCCCAATGAATAAGAAAATAAAATGACAGTACTACTGAAATTTTGCTGTGGGTTTATGATCTTCGGTCAGTTTTTAAATATAATCGGGCTTTGCTTATTTTTTGTTTTAGTGTAAATACAGTGAAAATATCTTGTCAATAATGATTTATGACTTTGGTATTGAATGTTTTCTTTTCTATACACAACCGAATGATTATTCCGTTTCTTTTTGTCATGCAAGATACCGAGAATATGAAATTCTTGAACTTTGAATGTTGATTTTGTTTCTGTCTTGTTTCATATTTTCTTTAATATCTGAAAAAATACTCCAGCTATAGTTTTTAGAAATAGGAAATTGTTTTTGTTAAATCAGTTTGTAAAAAAATTCCTATTAGTTTGTCAAGCAATGCAAGGAAAAAATTTTTCTTCCCTGCTTTGATTTTGTTAAATTGATTCGTAATTTCTAGAACCATGCTGACAAATCTAAAAACTTGGATTCGTTCACTTAAAAAACAAAGCATCTTCAAAAAAAAAATTATATTTTTTGAGAATCACTTTTTAGTTAAATATTGATATTTTTATAATCAGAAAGATTTAAACACGTGCTTTGAAGACTGAAATTGTTGGTTGAAGTGTAGATTAGGAAAAGGGGCTTGCCGATGTAAATTTCTTTTGGCGACCGAAATTGTTCGCCAAGCTACTTCATTTTAAAATAATTAGAATAATTTTTAAGTTCTATCTTTCTTTTTATAGCACCCCTATTTTGTTAGAAATGGGAATTTCATTTCTTTTGAATACATAAAATGGGTAAAATCCTAGGAGAGCCCACACTCTTGGCGACAAATTTTCTTTCTTTTGTATTGTTAATGAAATTATTTATTTCTTTGTACTCTTTTGTATTTTTAATGAAAATTAGTTGTGCTAAAATACTATGTATTTTTCTTTGTAATGTTCAACAATGGTAAATTAGTATTTATACAGCTTCCATGATATATATATCACATAGTTATATGCAGTCTCTTTTCTTATAATTATTTTAATTTTTAAAGTAATGTTTTCATCATTTGTTTTAAAATACTTTATGTATTGCTATGTAAGCATTACAAAACGTTATATAACTATTTTTTTACTTATTATTTTATTCTAAAATGGTTTTCAGCCAATAAAACACTTAAATCAATATCACTTTATTTTCCATTTTTTATAATACATTCTATGCACAATTTTTTAATTAAAAATCATGTTTTCTTTTTGCTGGGTACCAGAATATTTGACTCTGGATGACTTTCATTTTTTTTTTTCATTTCATGTGTTTTATTATTATTGAAGCATTATATAGATAAGGTATTAAATTATAAAAATAATGGTACTTGCATATTATCACAACCATTATTCCTGACATTATATGAAAGGAAGCATATGGTTTCCAATTCAGCGTTTATGACACATGGGAAATCAGGGTTGTGCCAACTTTGCGAGTTATCTTAAACCTTGGCATTATTACGATAACATGTAAGTACCAAAATAATTTAGAACATTTAATAAACTTTTAAAATCTCTGTTTTTTTGTTTTTTTATCCAAATAGCAGAAAAGTACTAAATTAAATGTAAAAGCCATTTAAGTTCTTATATGTTATCAGATTTTATATATATATATATATTTGCTTACATGGTAGGGTTTTTGTTTTTGTAGTGCTGTATTATTGTGGGAAAGCTTGAAAGTTGGAATTTTTTAAAAGGAAATCTAAGTTGTGTGTGAAGGATGGAAAATACAATGACTGCATCAATGCTCATGCCTCACACAAAACATATGCAAATGTTGGATGGTTTTATGGAAAGTATTGCAATCTGGAAATTCCTTTGAAGCTGAAAAATGAAGTAAATAGTATCATTCGTATTTTTGATGATTTCTGTTTAGCTCTAATTCACATTTCTCACAATTTTTAAAATTAATTTGTAGGTTTGTGCTTGTCAAATTCATGTCGTTAATCTGAATATATTTTTACTTCATTTAAAATTTTATTTTTTCTGGTTTGAGATTAAAATCTAAATCTCTGCCACCCTTTCTATTATGCTTAAAATCTGAATTGGGAAATATTTATGTATACTTTAATTGCTATTTTTTATGGTTCATTAGCTACCTATAGTTTTAGTCATTGTATAAAGATGTCTCAGGATTACTTAAAAGTTTTATTGTAATCGTTTAGTAAAGTAGTAAAGCCTTTGTCAGACAGGTAGCATTAGCAACAACAACAGTAAAGTAAAAACATATGTAAATTTCATTAATATAACTTTTTAGGAGCTAAAACTGTTCCTTTCACAGAACAATTTTTAAAAACTCAAAACTAATAAAAGCAAACATAAGCAGTAACATTTATTTATATTTTTTCAATCTTGTCTGTGTCCTAATGAGTGTCACATTATTAATAGGCCTTGAACCATATATTGTTACTTATTTTTCAACAATTATGATTTGCATATTGGCTTGTAATGTATTCATTAAATTTTCTGTTTGTATAGGAAATTTATGTTTTTGATGTCTTTCTCATATTTTGGTATTTGTAGGCCTAGTAATTCTTTAAAAATTCTCAATCTTTTGGGAAATTTTCTTAAAATTCTCTTTTAACTTTTTTCTTTTTAATTTTTATTCATTTTATCTTTATTAGTATTTTTACCTTTAATATTATTTTTTGATTAAAGTATAAATTAAGGTGAAGTTGGCAATTTTTTATCGACCGTTTTAAGCAGTCACTAGACAATCAATATGTGTGTATAGCTGTTCGCAGATAGCAAAACAGGAAATTACAAATGAAATAATATCAATGTTAATTATAAATTTCAACAAATATGAAAAATGTTTTTTTGAACTCAGGAAATTTATGGAACATTTTGACGTTTAGAAATATGAATTAAAAATTTTCTAAAAATTAATACTTAATTTCTATTACAATTTTTATATTTCTGAGGAAAAATAAACTTTTTAAAAAATTGAATCTCAAATGAAGTAAATGAGTTTTTTCTGTGCTCAAAAACTTTTCTCAAAGGAAAAAAAATCACTTCATTTTTAGAATCCACTTTTATGTTCTTATTAAAATATTGATCATGTTTAATTTATTTTCTTCAACTGTGTTCTTTCTCTCAGAGCTTCTAAAACAGTGTTTTTTCTTGCAGTGTTTTTTATTAAATTCAACTATAAAATTCCCATTTTAAATCAAAAGCTTTTTGCAAACTTAATATTCTATACTAATTAAAGTTGAGCTTTTACTGATGCATTATTAAAATACATGTATCTTTCCTTGCATTTCAAAAATCAATTTAGAAAAAGAATGTAATTTATACATATCAGTTATACTGTTCTGGAAAAAAGTAATTGAAATCAAACTTAAATTAGAAAGTCATGAATTTACAATGAGAATTAAAGTTGAAATCTTAGTAAAGGTTTTCAATCACATCAGTGCAATGTTTAAAATAAAAAGAATATTCTGTCTTTTTTAAAATAACTGACAATTTAGGAACTAAGTATGAAGAAGATATGATTCTTATTAGATTTCCTTAATTCCATTTTTATCAAATACGTAATTATATTCATTCAATTTGTTATCTTATTCCAAGGATGAGACCACCTTTTTACACATTTTGTTTATTTTCTTGTATACCACCAGAGACATTTACAAAGAGCATTACATGACTGATTCTTCAGGCTAAAATCTGAAATATAACTCTAAGATGACTTGAAATGCCATCTATCTCGTTTTACATTTCATTTACAACAATCTTATTGGAATATATGCTCTCTGTCTGTGATTCTTCAAAATTACTTTTTTTTGTTTATTATACAAATTTCATTGCTTTTTAAGTTTCAAATTCTGATTTTCTTCAGTTTTTTTTGGATGACATCTTAAAAACTTTTAAAATTTATAAAATCTGTTTCATTCCATTAAATTGACATCAGTTTGGAATAAAAGTTTATTCAATGAAATCTATTTTTATTTCATTATGTAAAAGCCAAAAACTATTGATCAGAATTATAATGCATATAATTTAATGTAAATTTTAATACTTGTTCAACTTTCTCAAAAATCTAAATTTAGTCATTAAAATTATCTTTGTTATTACTCTTAATTTGCAAGTATTTGGCATAGAAATTTACAGTGCTTTACTTGAATGCTTTATTATTTTACTTATAAAAGATAGATATCACATTGTGAATTGAGTATACCTTGTGTAGAGTTGCAACATAGTGAATACTTGTAATTTTTTTTTTAATCATAGAAACAATAAATAGAAATTTGCAATAACTGCATGCAAGTTTTAACATTGATATTATATGGAAATTAAAAAAAATATAGCTCTAGCTTGGATAATTTTTTTATAGCCAAATAGGGATTTAATATTGTAGTTAATATTATTATTGATTTTATAATAGATTATATTGATACTAAAGTATATTTTGAAGGTAATTGTAGATCTTGCAATAACTATTAAAATTTATTTATTTTATACTGCAATTAGTGTCTTTTATTAAAACTACAATTCTCTCAAAAAGTTTGTGAAATATTAGTACATTAAAAAAAATAAAAGTAATGTAAGTAAAATAATAAATTTGTTTATTTATTTATATTGGGTCCCTTGTTTCCCTTTGTTTTATTTTTCTTAGTTTATTATATTAATCTTTGAAAAATAACATACATGCTACACACTTAATTATGCTATTTTTTTTATTTAGCTATTACATTTATTTGAATAATCACTTAAGCATTTGTAATGCCCATATTAAATCTCTTTAAATTGTTGTCTTGTAAATTATAACAGTTTATTAATTTTTCTTTTGGTAGATTCACATTGAACATTTTTTTAGTAAATTGTTTAGTCTTATTGCTTCTACAGTATATCATTAGTCTCTTATAGACTACAAGACTAAATCTGATAAATTATATTTGTAATGGTATTATTAATTTGATTATGAACAAAACATTTTTGTACTGTTTTTAAACTTTTTCTTTTTATTAAAAGATATTATTGATCTAGATGTGGAACAATATTTTCTTTTAACTGTGTCTGGAAATTAATGTTTTAAATTAAAATTTTTTTTATGAATTGCTCAATTTTTTAGATTATTCTAAATCTTTTGGAGAATTTATTGATTCAATACTGAATGTGATAAAGTTAACCTGTAAAAAATACTTCACAAAAATTTTCTCAAAGGAGTTTTTATTGTGATGTTATTAACTTTACTTTAAATTTTACAAATTTGATGTTTTATATCACATTTAAATTATCTTATACTGCTGCAAGTTCTTTAATTATTTCCCCTGTATTGTTAGCAATTTTACAAAAATACTGCTTATATTTTGGAAAAGTGTTATAAGAATTTTTTTTTCTAGTTCTTTGTTGCAATAGGATGTGTGAAGTCAAAATTATTTTGGTCATATTTTAAAATTATCTTGCTTTGAACTTAAATGCAAGAAGGTGCTGTACAGGTTTTTGTACATAGTGCATGTAAAAATGAATATTTGCGTAAAAAGGAAAAAAATGTTAATTATCAATATCTCTACTAAATATTCTATATTAAGAATTTTATCGTTACTCACAGAAGATGCAATGTAAAAAATACAGAGTTATTTACTTGCATTTCATGTAATTTTTTTTCCAGCTGTAGAGAGTTGTATTGTTTCATTCTTTTATATGACTTAAAATATATGTGCAGCAATTTTGATTAAAAGCTATCAGTATAAATTTCAGATGATTTTCATTGCTTTTTTGAAAATTTGATTTTATTAATATCATTTGCCTTGTATGTACTTCTACACAAATTTTAATTTCTTTCCCTTTTCAGACAACTCAAAATGTTGCGTTTTGCTACTTCAAATAGGAAGTTTAATAGTATTTTATACTTATTCCATAAAAAGAGATGGATTTGAAAAATGCAATTGTATACTAAACGATTTTGTGTGTGAAAAACTTATTATGGAGGAACAATTGACCCTAAATATGCCATTAAGTGTGAAACTGAATGCAGTGCAGTTCAGCACTTCTAGAGGTATGTTTCTCTATCTTTTTTGCTATCTACTATGGTTACTTTTTATCATACAAATTATTTGGCTGTAAGTATTAAATTATTTTCATCAAAAATGTATTTTTCTACTTTTTTAGAATATTAATTTGCTTCCATTTATAGTCAGTGTTTCAGTTTGAAGGAAAAGTAAATTTACTGAATTTTTTTCCATTTTTACCTTAGCAATTTTAGTTTCTGTTTTGGAGCCATGGTTGTTTAATTGTAGAATTCCATTTTTAACTAGAGAATTAGATTTTGATTTACCTTTATATTGAATTCAGTTCAAAATCTTTGAATTAGCTCAGAATGAAATGATAATTCAAGTGTTATCTTCAGATTTTTTTCATCATGATTTATTACTTAAATAGCATCACAACCACAATGCAATAATTTTATTGATGTTAAATTCAAAATTTCGTCTTTTAACCATTACAAATGTTATGGTTTTAAGTTTATGAAGAGTTATTTTCTTTTCAGTATGTTTTTTTGAAAAAAGGACAATTTTTTTTGTCCTTTTACTAATGGCATAAAGTTTAGAGATGTTACTGCAAAGCACACTTACTGTGTGTTCATGGAATTCGTTGTCTGTGTATGGTTTTAATTATTCTTTGCCATTACTATGCGTTTGGGTTTTGCATTTGACTGACCATCTGCTCATGCACCTCAGATCCCAAGGTCACAAAAGCAGAGTTGGGCATAGTAGGCCTGGGTCCTCATGGGCTGTTGCACTACTGAGTTTATGATCATATATTCAATTTTATTGCTGTTAGTTACTGTATGTTTCTGAATGTAAAATTATTTGGATATTTTTAAGGAAAAATATTTTTTTCTTGATCTCATTATTACATGAGTTCATTGTATATTTCATCAAATACATTAAATTTGAGCTTTTACTTTATTGTTTTAATCTTAATTCTTAAATACATGCATATATTTGGTTTAATTATGAAAGTAACTAAAATGCTATTATGGGTTTTTTTTCCTTGAAGATATGTTGCACAAAGATATAAAGGATATCTACTTAACAGAATTTTTTTGATATTAAAATAACATGTTAATCAGTAAATGATTTATACTATGCACACAACGATAAAAAAATATTTTGATTGTTCTAAAGTGTTTTATGTTTTCTTTGTAAAATGTTGTAATCTTACTTTCAGTGTCAGTAAGAGAATTCTTACTTAAATTATTATTGGAGTAATATTTTTATTTGAGAAACTCTTAAATTTCTGAATTTCCTAAATGTGTTGAATTTTCAGAGTGATTTTTAAAAAAAAAAGTAGGAAAAAATAGAAAGTTTTCACCTCACCATAATGGATTACTCTCTGCTGTATTACTTTGGGCATTTTTTTGCCATCTGTATTGCTCTTAAAAAAAATAAAAATATTTTAAAAATAAAATTTTTTTAGTTGATTATTTCTTTAACTATAAGGTCTTGATTAATTGTATCTTTATTTCCCCCCTGTCATTTGGCAATGTCAAAAGATTCAATATAGTATATTAAAAACTGTGTTTTAAGATAATATTTCAAATGTATGATGTAAAATATTCTTTTGTTAAGAAGGAAATCTTTGTAGTAAAGTTTCACGTCTTGTGACTATCAACTCATTTTATTCTAATTCAAATATTAATTTTATCAAAGATCATTGTGCAAGTTATTGAGAATTGCAATATATTAAATAATTTTGCATAATATAGGATGGTAGCCTGTTGAAATTCAAGTACTGTTCTTTCATTTAAAGCCTACTGTAATTTGATTGTTAAAATGGCATATATCATGACTATTGATGTTTAAGTGTTGGCTCTAATTCTAACTCTATAAAAATATGTGATGGGGGAATAATACAGCTGTTGTGTGTATTAAATCAAACTTAACTCTCAATTTTTTAAAATATTTTCTGGAAGTTGTGTTAAGAAATAACTTTGGTTTCACCCTTCATAAATACTATAATTGAAAGGTCTCTCACCAATAGTCTGTTGCTGTACAAAGTTGTTCTAAAATAATTTCCTAATTTTAATTTCACGTGCATCTTTTTTCATACTTGTGTTTGCTGGCGTTACAAATCCAAAGTTAACTGGCAAGAAAAAAACTTTTTTAAATATATTTCTTGAATGTAATTTTGTTTTGAAATTAAACATAATATATAATTCTACACAAGAATGGGCCCCTCATTTTTGCTTTAGGTTAAAAATATCTATTTGAACTGATGTAAATAAAATCTACTACCCTTCAAAAATTTAATATAGCTTTAGATTAAGTTAAATTAGAATGAACTACCTATATTTTTCAATAAATATCACAGGTTTTATCATTTTAAATTTAAATATTTTATTTCTCATTAAATATTGAATTCTCCAATATTATGATTTTTAAATATAAGTGTTTTTATCAAGAATTTTTAAATATTTACATTTTAATACATTATTCCAAACTTATATTGCGTGAAAAATTCAGAATTATTAGTTACATGATATTTATAAAAAAATATATGGCATATAATTGTAGTTACAATTAGTAAAAATTCCAAAAATAAGGTTCAGTGAAAACACTAAATTTGCTTTATAATGGTGTATTGTAATAATTAACTGATAAATGCATTAAGCTAAAGAATTTTTTGCTCTGTTAATATACTTTCCCTGTTTCTTAAAAAATAAAATTATTAAAATCTGAATGAAAGCATATTACTGTTTGGGGATTATTTACTTTTTTATTAAAAACTTTAGTGAATTATTTCATTGGAGATGGATTTTAGTTAATCCATATATTTATAGATTTTACCATAAATGATAATATTTCTCTAGTAATCTTTTAACTGCAAAACTACTAAACATTGAATTAACTTTAATTGAATCTTTAGAAGTTATTAAGTTAATGTGAAGTTTTATATGTCTTAAAGTATTTAATTCTGTAAGGAGGATCAATTCTGTTTTAAACCTGAGAATTAAAGTTTAATTAAATTATGTTCCTTTACTACAAAAAGCATTTAAAATTTAGAAAAAAATGGAAAATAAACTATTTTGTGTATTGCTTTGATAATATTTTAGATGCCATATTTTAGGATTTTGTATAATGAAATATTAAACTTAAATTGATTTGCTGTGATCAGAAATTTTTATAAATTGTATTATTTCTCAAATTCTACTAAAACTCTTTAGTTTCATTCATATTTTTCTCAAATAATCTTCAATGGGTTTTATTCTGTAGATTCATTTCCTTTTGGTAAAAAACTGTATGTTGATTTGTAATGCATTTTTTATTCACTATATTTTATGAATAGGCAAATTACTAAACAATAAATTTGATTATTTTTTAAAAATAAAATCATTAATTTATTTTTTAAAACTTTTTTATATTGATTTTTTAATTAATTTATTTTGCTGTCTAAATTGTTAATAGCAAGTTCTGTAACTTAAAATTTTCCATATCAATCTCTCTTTTGTTTTTGTCTTTATGAAGACTTATGACTTAATATTCTTTTATGCTAAATCTGTAATTTTTCCACAACTTTAAATCATCAATTTTACTTTTTCACTTTTTAAACAAGCAAAACATTTCTTTAAAAGCAACATAAGAAAAATATTATTTTAAAATAAATTTTTCGACAAAATCATTTTTCTTTAAAAGCTGGATTTTCAGTTTTCAAAGCTTAAAAATTTCAAGAATATTAAAATCTTTTATTCATTTATACTTTCAAACTTGGAATAATTTCTTTTTAATGCAAAATTTGCCAGCTGTTGGCTCAAAACTGTTTTATATACAGTAATATACAGCAATTTATATATATTCAAATTATGTACACAAAACATACACAAATGTTGGATTGTTTTATGGAGTGTATTGTATTTTGGAAATTCCTTTGAAATAAACAGTATTATTCATATTTATATTATTTCTGTTCAACATTAGTTCTTATTTCTCATAATTTTAATGAATTGTGTTTTATTTATGTCATTTATCTGAATTCATCTCAAAATTTAAATCTGACTGATGAATAAGATATTGAAATCTAGATGTCCGTCTTCCTTTCTATAATTAAAATTGAACTAAAAAAATGTATATTTGCTTTAATATTTTTTTATGGTTTTTTAGCTACCACAATAGTTTTAGTTCCTGTATAAAGGTGTCACCTGATCACTTAAACATTTATTGTAATTGAACAATATGGGAAATATATGTTAATTTCACTAACATAACCTTTTGGTGGCTATAACTGTTCTTTTCATTGAACAATTTTTAAGAATTAAATTCATTAGTGGTAAAAGTAGACTTGTAAATATTTTTTGCATCTTGTCTATGTTAAGAGTCTCCCATCATTATATCCTTGATCAATGTATTGACTGTCTACCATTATGATTTGCATGTTGGCTTTTAGCATATTCATTAAATCTTCTACCTTTATGGAAAACTGATGTTTTTCACACCTTTCTCACATTTTGTTATTTGTTGTCCTAGATATTCCTTAGGCATTTTTAATCATCTGAGAGAATTTTTCTTTAATTCCATTAGTTTGTTCATTAGCTTGTCTCCATTAGTTTTCTGATCTTTCATATTGTTTTTTTCATTAAAATGTAAATTAAGGTGTCACTTGGTGGTGATAGCAATTATTGGGGGATCACTTTTTGCAGTCACTAGACAATTGATATGTATGGATAGGTGCTCACAAATGGCAAAATAGGAAATTTCAAACAAAATAATCTCAATGTAAAATATAACTTTCACAATGAATAAAAAGGAGAATTTGGGGAAGTTTTTGAGTTAGTGAAACATTTGGGCATTAAGGAAATGGGGAAAAAAAAAAATTTGTAAAATAAAGACTTATTTTCGATTAGAATTTTAATTCTTCCACTCGAAAGAACTTCATCAAGAATACTGAAAAAGGCATAATACTGTTCATTCATTGCTGTTTTTGAATATCCTCCATAAGAAATCAGAAATTTAGAATAGAAATAAATCTCAAAGGAAACCATTCAGTTTTAGTTGTACTTGGAGACAGTAATGTCAAAAGAAATGGAATTGCAGTTGACTTTGTAATTCCACTTATTCATTCTTATTAAAATCTGGATCATATACCCAATTTACTTTTTTCAACTATTCTTTCTCTTGGACCCCTACTCTTAATAGTGTTTCCAAATAAAACAATGAAGTTCCTTTTTTAAAAAAAATCAGATACCCTTTTACAAATTGAACATTCAGAAGTAATTGAAACTGAACTTTTAGCAGTGCATCATTGTGTCATGCATATATTTTCCTTGCATTCCAAGAAATATTTTAGAAAAAGAGTGTACATTGTACATCTCAATCTTAACTCTTTCCCTGGCGGCAGGGGGTATTTAAATCCTACCCAAGTCTGGCAGGCAATTTAACAATTAAATGGTTGAAATGCATGCATTAAAATAAAAAATTCCTGTAACTGCAATTGTTAGTTAATAGCTTAATTAATTAATTATTAAAATAAAAAAATTCCTGTAATTGTAATTATTAGTTAAGAGCTTAATTAATTATTAGATAATTGTTAGTTAGTTAGAGCGAACAGGGCGAACCAACCTGAATGTTGGCGCGCAACAAAGCATGAAAACACGCTGTTGCCAGGTAAGAGTTGGATTTGTCTCGGCGTGTTATCGCGCCTACGCCAGGGAAAGAGTTAATAAAGGTTTTCAATAGGACTATTGAAATGTTTATGAAAGGAATTGTCAGTCTTTTTAAAGCATCTGTTGATTCTTATTCACAATTATCAATCAATTATGACGAACACATAATCTTATTGGAATAAGTCTGTGTTTCATGATATGCGGATTACTGAAGTAAAGTGTGCCAGAATGAAATTGCTATCTCAACATGAAATCTAGAAAACATTGCCAAATTAAAAAACAACCAAATCTACACTCTAGTTTTTTTTAAAATATGAAATTCTGATCTTCAATCTTAAGGGTACATTTTAAAATATTTCATTTATATAATCTTTGTTCCATTAAATTGACATCAGTTTATTTTAAAACTTTATTTAATGAAATCTGTTTTTATTTTGTTATGTAAAAAGTAAAGACCATTGACAAGAGGAATGATACATAAAATATTGTATAAATTTCGATACTTATCCAGAATATTCAAAAATTTAAATATAGTCATTGAAAGTATCTTTGTTGTAGCATTTCATTTACAAGTATTTGATGAAGACATCTGCAGTGCCCTAAATGCCTATTTGAATGTCTGCTTATAGAATATAGGGAAATTGTGTTAAGAATTGAGTATATGTTGTAGGGTTGCAACATATAGTGAGTGGTAACAGGTTTTTGGGAATCATAGAGGCAAAAATAAAGAAGAGTATTAATCATTGCCTGCATCTACATTGTTATGAGACAAAAGTTAAAAAAAGTATAGCACTAGCTTGAATAATTCTTTTTCGCTCTACAGTTATGATTTATAACTGTTAATTAATGTTATTATCAATTTTAAAATAGATGATTAATACTAATTAGTATATTGGTATTAATAGAAGATTAATACTAATATACTAATATTGATCATAGTTCTATGTTAATCTATTAATTTATTTTATAATGCTATATGTGTAGTGTAATGAAGCTATACTTCTCTCAAAAGTTAGTAAAAAATTATTTTCAAATGTATATTGCACAGATAGAAGTTGTGAAAATAAGGGAATGAATAAAAGGTAATGGACGTAAATAAAATAATCATTAAAACTTTTTGTGTTACTTTTTCTCAGTTTTTTTTTAATCTGTGAAAGAATGTCTGCACAAAATTTAATTGTTTTATTTAGCTATTAAATTTGTTTAAATAATACTTGTATTAAATTTCTTTAAATTGTTGCCTTATTAGAACATTTAATTAATTTTTCATTTGGTAGATTTGCATTGAACATTTTTAGTAAAATTCCTTAGACTTTTTGCTTCTATGGTATATCATATAGACTACAAGATTAAATCCGAAAAATTTTATTCTTTAGTGTAATGATTCTAAAGGGGACATTTTTGGTATGTTTTTAACTCCCCTTTTTTAATACTTTTTTTTAAAAAATCTAGAGCAATATATTCCTTTCACTGTATCTCAAAATTGATGTGTAAAATTTTTGAGTTTAATATATATCATTCAATTGTTATTTAAGGTTGCTTTAAATGTTCTGAAGATATATTGATTCAATCCTGAATATCATGAAATTAACTTGGGAAAATACTTCTCAATAATTAACTTCTGAGTTTTTGCTGTAATGTAATTAACTTTATTTTTAATTTTAGTTTGTTTTATTTAACATTTAAATGATTTTATGCTGCTGCATATTTGTACAAATTCGTTCAGAATTTTTCCTGCATTGGTAATTATTTTGCAAAGATGCTGCTTATGATTTGGAAAAGTTTTATTAAAATCTTTAATAAAACTAAAAAAAAATTTTAAAAAATTATTTTTTAATTTCATATTGAAGTTATTTTTAGCCCTCTAATGCAACAACAAGATATGCGAATTCAAAATTATTTTGGTCATATATTTTAAATGATCTTTCTTTGAAGTTATGAACAATGTGAGAAGCTGATGTACTGTGCTTCATACATAGTGCATTTTGCTAAACATAAAAATGTATAAATATATTTATTTTCAGTGTTTACTAAATATCTTAAGAATTTTGTCCTTACTCAAGATGCAGTTTAAAAAATACACAGTAATTTACTTCCTTTTTCATGTAATTTCTTCTTGATAATAAGAATTGTATTTTTTCAGCAATTTGTCTTATAAAATTTCATTAACTAGATTATATTGGGATTCTTCAACCTAAAGCTTTTTTAATTTGTATAAAAAATAAGCCAGAAAGTATTTTTAAAAATAATCAAATATTACACTGTAAAAAAGTAATTAAATTTCAAAATTTTTTTTTCTATTTAAAATTATAAGTTTATTATGAATATATAGGTTTTGTTTTAATATTCTAGAAAATATATATATATATATAAAATTTAATTTTTTATAAATTTTTTTTTTGTAAAGTTAATTTTCTAAATTCAAATTATAGTCAAACAAAAGCCGTCCAGTTGATTTCCATTGCTTCCCCCCCCCCTCAAATTTCATTTTATCAATATTATTTGCATATCATTCTATCAAATAATTTATTTACAAATTTTAAATCCCTTCCTTTTTTCAGATGTTTTATTATGTTATATGTTTTGCTTCCTGTGATAAGAGTTTGATGACATTTCATGCATATTCAATAGAAAGAAATTGAAAAGTAAAATGCCATTGTGGATTAAATGATCGTGTGTGTGCAAGAAACTTTTTACTGATTGTGAAGTATGAAGAACAACAAATCCTAAATATGTCATGAAGTCTGGGATTTAACACAATGCATTATCGAGCACTGCTGGAGGTATGTTTCTCTTCCTTTATTATTGTAATACCTTATATCTTTTCTTTGTTATACAATTATTATAGTTGTAAATATGAAATAATTTTCATCTTAAACATATATTTCTACTCTTCTGGAATTACTGATTGTTTTATCCATTTTTACCATAGTAATTTTAGTTTCTGTTCTGGAACCACAGTGGTTTAATATCTGAATACCACATATGTAACTAGAGAATTTAATCTTAATTTATATGCAAACTAAGTTAAACATGAAGTATTATGGGGTTTACTTGAAATGTAACAAATTCAAATTCATTCTCTGAACGTGTTCAGAGAATGAAGTAATTATTCAAGTGTTATCTTCATTTTTTATTGTAATTTACTATGAAAATTATCATCTCCATCAACTGTACTGTATAATTTTTCTGGTGCTAAATTTTTTGAAAGTTTCTCTTTTTTAACTATTACAAATCTTATGGTTTTAAGTGTATTTGTGAAGAGTTCTTTTCTCTTTAACATGTTTTTTGAAAAATGTAAATTTTTTAAAATTGTTTTTTGTCCTATTACTAATGCCACAAAGCTTAAGGATGTTAGCTACTACAAAGTGCATTTCTTGTGTTTTTATGTGGCTGAGCATGATTTTAATTCTTATTTTACCGTTTTTAGTAAGTTACTGTATTTTTATAAATGTAAAATTGTTTGGATATTTCTAATGTAAAATATTTTTTCCCAAATGTCGCCATTACCCGAATTTAGTGCAGATTTGATCAAATAATCAAATCAATCTTTTAGTTCATTCTTTTAACCTTAAATATGAAATATATTCATATATTTCATTTAATTATAAATGTAACTGAAATACTATTCTATGAATGTATTTTATGTCTTTCACAAGGATATCTACTTCTCTTAACAGAATATTTTAATGCTGAATTAAAAACATGTTAATTTGTTATACATATTGAAAATTATTTATACTGTTCAATAATTGTTCTAAAGTGTCTGTTTTCTTTAAAAAAATTTTCTGTTCTAAAGTTTGTTTCAATCTATCATTCTTTCAAAGTCAATGTGAGAATTCTTACTTAAATTGTTATTAGAGTTATGTTTTTGCTTTAGAATTTCATGGTTAAATTCCTAAATTTCCTAAATATGTTGAATTTTCTGGTAGTAATTTTTTCAAAGAAAAATAAAATAAAAAGTGTACCTCACCATAATGGATTGCTTTCTTTAGTGTTACTTTGATGGACTGGTTTTGCTTTTTATATTGTTTTAAACTTAAAATGTTTTGTAAAGTAAAATTTCTCTAGTTGATTTATTAGTTTTAACTTTAGAAAAAATAGTTTTATCTGAACTATAAGTTCTTGATTAATTGAATTTTTTCCCGTCCTGTCATTTGGTAGTGTCGAAAAAAGACTCATTATACTGTATTAAAATCTGTGTTTTAAAATAATACTTTATAATGTAAAATATTTTTTTGTGAAGGATAAAATCTTAGTGATAAAATTTCATGTTTTATGGTTACAAACTTATCTTGGTCTAACTGGAGTAATAATTTTATCATAATTTCTTTTTTTTTTGTGTGCAAGGTATTAAAAACTGCAGTATATTAAATGATTTTGTATAGTATAGGATGGAAGCCTGATGAAATTCCAGTATTGTCATCTCATTTAAACCTACAGTAATTTGTTAAAAGTGCACATTTCATGGCTATTGATGTTCAGTTGTTGATTCTAATTACAACTCTATTAAAATATGTAATGGGAAATAATACAGCTGTTGTATATTAACTCCTTAAATGCGTAGGAAAAGTTACAAAATTCCTCCCCTAGTGTCATCGTTTTCCCCACAGTTTCCCCTCAATAAACCATGTTATGTGGTTTATTGGGGGAAAAGAAAAGGCATCTTTTTCCGCCTAAAAATTGTTTCCTTTCACATTATTAAAAAAAAGGATGGAATAAAGGGAAAATTTTAAAAAATTAATCTTTAGATTTAAATTATAATAAAAAATAAATTATTAACTTTTTAAATCTGTTCTGTGATATATTCTAAAATATGGTTGGAACATGTAAACCAGTATCACATTCAGTGCATTTGTACAAAAAATTAAAAATCTTCTATTACATACGGTAAGTGGAAATGACATCAAATGAAGAATAGAAAAGAGCATACTGATATGAAAAAACAAGAAAAACTGTTTAGCTATGAATTTCATCGTTCATAGAATATACCCTTTCAAATTCCTTCCCCACCTCTTCTCCGAATTAGGTAAATTCTTTTAAAGCACTGTCAATGTTATTGTATTCCAAAGTCGTCGGACTAGTTTTAAACAGAGCAGCACAATACAAAAAGTCCTCCTTTGGAAGGACAAGTATATACGCCTGGGGCACTAATGGCACCAGCTAAGCAGGATGTGTATACACGCCCACGGTACTTAAGGGGTTAAATCAAACTTGTCTCAATTTTTAAAAAAATATTTTCTGGAATTTGATTCATAAGAAAATAGTTTTGGTTTCACCTTCATAAGTACTTTAATTACAAGATCTCTTACAAATAGTCTATTGCAGTGTAAAATTTGTTCCAAAATATTTTTCATATGCAATTTTTTTCATACTTATTTGTTTTTATTACTAAACAAAAATTAACTGATAAGAAAAAAATTAGTTTTAAATATATATTCTGAATGTAGCTTTGCTTTGAAATTAAGTGCAATATGACTGTACAAGAATGAATTTCTCATTTATGATATGGATTGAAAATATCTATTTTGAATTGATGTGAACAAAATCTGTGTTAGCTTAGGTTCCAAGAATTAAAATAGCTTCATATTAATTGAAATTAAAATGAATTGTTTATATATTTTAATAAATATAGTTAGTTGAATAATTCTCAATATAGATGTTCTTCAAGAATTTAAATATTTTATGTTTTGATGCATTATTCATAACTTATATATATATATATATATATTGATAAATTTAAAATGATTGGTGTGATATATTTTTTTAAAAATAAAACAACAATGTAAACTTTAAATTTGCATGATAATGCTGTTGTATGATAATCTGATAAATGCAATGAACTACAAGAATTTCAGTTCTGTTAATATCCTTCCCATTTCATAACAAATATAGTAATTAAAATAATCTGAAAGAGAGCATACTGGTAATGGAGGATTATTTACTCTTTAGTGAGACTATAGTGAATGATTTCATTAGAGATAAATTTTAGTTAATGTACTTAAAATTTTACTATAAATGATACTATTTCTATTGTAAACTTTTAACTGCAAAAAGCACCTTATATAAACTTTAATTGAACCTTTAAAAATTGATATTAAGTTTATGGGAAGTTTTATATGTGTTAAAGTATTTAATTCTTTTAGGAGGATTAATTCAGTTTTGTGCCTTAGAATTGAAATTTAATTTGTGCTTTAAATATAAAAGGCAT
Organism: Trichonephila clavata; assembly: GCA_019973975.1. Lineage (NCBI taxonomy): Eukaryota > Metazoa > Arthropoda > Arachnida > Araneae > Nephilidae > Trichonephila > Trichonephila clavata. Next base: position 46,952 of record BMAO01034656.1, read on the forward strand.
TTAAAATTTAGAAAAATATGGGAAGCAAATTATTTTGTGGATTGCTTTGACAATATTTAAGATGTCATATTTTAAAAATTTTTAAGAAATATTAATGAAATTTAATTAATTTTGATCCCAAATTTTTATAGTTTGTATTGTGTTTCCTAGGAAATCCAGCTGAAATTCTTTATCTTCATCAATAATAGCTGTTTTCAAATAATGCTTGATGGGTTTGATTCTGCAGATTAATTTCTTTTTACTCTGGTAAGAAACTGTATATTGATTTGTAATGTATTTCTTATTTATTTACTAGGTTTCATAAATGGATAAATTATATAGAACAATAAATTCAATTTTAATAAATCATTGTTTATATTTTTAAAACTATTTTTAAAATTTTATATTGATTTTGTAATCAACTTATTTTTCTGTATTAATTAGTTTTAATATATAGTAATTATTAGTTTAGTATTTTAAAATGTTCCATATTATGCTGTCATTTACTCTTGTATATTTTTGTCTTTAATTGGACTTAAAATTTAATATTCTTCTATTATGCTTAAATATTTATATAACTCATAAATTTATTTTTTAAAAAATTATTTGATGAATTTTTTTTTTTTTGCAAACAATTTTTGGTTTCAAAGCTTAAACAATTCCTAGATATTAATTTTTTTTTATATGTGCAGTACTTTCAAAAATGTAATAAATTTTTTTAAAGTATAAAGTTATATAAATTTATTTACCAACTGGTTGCTCATACCAATTTAATAAACAGTAATGTGCTATATACTGTAGTATACTCAACATTTCTTGCTATGTCCTCTCCTGTTAAAAATTCTCTGTGTTTACTACTTTCTGGAAGGATTCAGTTAAAATTAAATCTGTAAGGTTTTGCTGCAAATATTGTAGGTACTCGACTTGGGTTGAGTGTAGAGCTTCAAAGTCCTTCAGTTACTATGGAGGGAGAAGTTCGAAGAGTAAATGCTAGTTTAGGTATTGTCCATGTCACTGGACTGAGGTTCAGAATTAGAAGATTCGTCATAAGTTACCCACACGCTGCTTAAAAATGAAAAAATCAAATCAAAATACTCTTTGTATTTAGTTCTTTTCTCTGCATTATGTATAAAATGTACAAATAAGTATTTTTGCATTTGTTATAAAAATTTCTTTGCATTTTCTTGTATAAATTTTCGAGTCTTAATTTTCATTGAGCTCTCTAAAAGTTTTCTTATAATCAAAAACACAAAAAAGACTAAAATTTTTAAAAACTCTTATTTAAATCTGCAAATTTATATATATAAAATACTTTCCATTGATAAACATTTTTATTTACATGCTGGGTTCCCCCCCCCCATCAAAAGTGTACTGGAAGAGAAAGTAAAGTGCAAGAAATATATTTTTATGTTCATAAATATTTTAAGGTGCTTCTTTTGTTTTAGTTGCAAGTTTTCTTCTTCTAAACAAATCTTGGACAATTTGTTTTTTTTTATATGCATTTTGTCTGAGAGAAATTGTTTTTTGTTGATAGTATTGTTAAGCATTCAGTCTTCAGTTGTAATGCTGGTCAGAGTATGTTAGATTGCTATGCTAAAAGTATTTTTCTTAGATTTCGTATGTTTTTTGAAGTATTTATAAAATCATCATTGCTAGCTGAAACCAAGAGCTGTGTAATTTTAAATAGTTAATTAAAAAAATTCTAAAGGAATTTTATGCAGTATAAGTTTATTTAATGAAGTTAATTTTCAATTGTATTTTATATAAAGTTATTTTTATTAGAATTTTTCTTTATCCCACTTTGATTCATTCTGTATTTGTTACTGTACTTGGATTGGATTTTTTGTGGCAACTTGGAGAAATTCGCATTTGTCCAGTGCATATAATAACTCACCTCTTATGTTGTTATTTGAGCAGAGGCCACAATAGACAAATGTATTTGCAGAACTCTAATAAATGAGGCAAGTCTAGTCTTAAACTTTAAATTCTTTTCTTTGCTTAACCCTCCACTTGGCGCAAGTCAAGAAGTTCCATCCTTGCGCGTGTGGCATCTCTCAGATACATCACCTCATATTTATGTTTGGAGGGTATTTAATTATTTTACTGGTGAGATTTGACATTAAAGGGTAATGTTATATCTAAAACATTGACATAAGCTGTTGTGTTTGTTACTGAAACCCTTAATTTGTGTATTATCTATAGCATAGGTTCCCAAACTTTTTATCCTCATAGACCCCTTGACAGGTTTTTCAGTTTGGAGTAGAACCTACTAATAGGTTCAGTTCCTACTGACAGGTTTTTCAGTTTGGTGTACTTACCTAATATCAAATTTTTCCAAATTTATCGAATTAAATGTGTTTTTGACAGCTGGTATAGAGCTATTTACTTTAAAAAATTAAAATTTTTAACTGTAGTGAAGTATAGAAGAGTTTATAAAACTTAAGAAAACACATGTTAGTTAATTTAATTAGTTAATTAAATTAAAATTTAATTGATGCATAAAATAACTGCGAGCAATAAACAAAAGCTTTTAGAGGGAGGGAGGAAGGAATCTGGAGATGCAATAATAAATTTCAACATTTGGCATCAATCTTACCAGGTTTTAACACTAAATATATCTCCTCGGTTATTAGTGTCCAGTATTTTCTTCTTTCTTTTAGGTTTGGAGATAGGCAAGCGCACTGAAACTTCTCAATCGGGAAAAACAATTAAAAACTTTCTCAAGGTATTCCATAATATGGAATAAATAACAGGTATGTTTTTTTAAAGCTAAAATTGTTGACATCATTTCTAATCTTTACTTTAAGATATTTGTTAGTGCATATTCCTAGAGCTTAATTCTTATAATCTGACATTTTTTTTCAAACTGACTATATGAATTCATTGTCTACTCTGGTACTACGATAATCAAAACATTCTCAAACCTAGTTTCAAAATCTAAAAAAAAGGCATTTAAATGTTGGCGACGTCCAAAATTATGCTCCTTTATCTTAATGCTGGTAAGAAATGCTGAAATGGAATTTGTTTTAATAAAATTTATGCTGTCGCCTTGTAACTGCAATTAAACCTCATTAAATTAAGTAAATAAATCTGTTAAATAGGTAAGTCTAGTTTCCACTTGATTAAATTTTCTTTTAATATTAGTCACGACCTGGTTTGATGAGAGCCACTATCGTAGACCCCCATTTACCCCTCATGGACCCACAAATTATTTTTTTGCTGTCGTGGACCCCTTGCAGATTGTCATAAACTCCTGGGGGTCTATATAGACGACTTTGGGAATCACTGATCTATAGCATTACCTTCTTATCAAAATATTGGACTGTTACTAAAGTAATCGATAATAAATAGAAGTACCTATCTATCTGTAGCACCCAAGCATTCAATGACTGTTAAGGATTAAATACAATGAAAAGGAGCTATGATGTTTTGAAATGGAGGGTGGGAAAAACAGGAATGTAGCCCCAAAAAGTGAAAAAAGTAGGTTCCTGCTTGCATTCGTATGTTGAAAAATTAAAAAAGATCTAGGAAAATTGAGGTTTTTTTTGGTAGCCATCTCAATAAAAAAAACTAATTACATCCAAAAAAATTTAAAAAATACACTTAATGCTGAAAGCATTTTTAATAAATTATTTTGGCACATTAGTTATGGAGTCAAGCTTGTGCCAAAATAATTTATTGCTTGCCAAAATATTTATTTTTTTGCTTGTTATTTGTAACATATATGTATATGTTACAAATGTCGTAATATAATATTAAAGATGTAATCAGAAATTTCAATTTAAACAAAACAAAAACAGACGCATACATCACAAAGGTAATGGTTGCTTATCACTTGTCACCACTATCTATTAACATTTTGAGATATTTTGTTACAGCCTTCATAAATCTTACAATGTTCAATGTACATGAGTTTTTCACATTTTACACAACAGAATTTTAAAAGTATTTTTTCTTGATCACCTGACAAAGGGAATAATACTTCTTTGTCTCAGTTCTTGGTGTTGTTTATCTTGGCTTTTCATCTTGTGAACAACACATTGCAAATCGGATATTTCTATAATCCTTAGTTGTAATGAACAAGGCATGTGAATGTCAACCTCAGACTGTTTTAATGCTACATCTCTCAGATGCATCTGAAATCCCAGCAGAATAACCATCTTTAAAGAATTTACAAAATACTTGTTTCAAGTTATTTTAGTATAACACTGAAAACTACATTCCATGTTGCAGCAAAACATAAAAATGAATGAAAAATTGAAAAGACATTAAAAATTACATCCTTGGTCATGTTGCATCTTACAGCTTCAAAAGCCCGCGCCGGCCCAAATGTGAAGCTGTCGACCGTATCATTGGCACTCAACCGAAATGTGCGTAATAAAAGACAGATAGAAGAAGAACCGTGTGTACATGGCACCAAATTTATTTTTTCTAGGCATCTAATGGAGGGTTAAAGAGGAATACTGGATCACAGATACGTGACCAGGCCTCAAAAGTATTTTTTTTTTACCATTGGTTATTTGATAGACACAATTCCTTAAGTTATCATTCCTAGATATAGTAATACCATGGTTTTGGTTTCATGAAATACAAATTAACCTTTTATCCAGACTACATTGTGACTTCCTGTTAAGAGACATCCCCATTTTGTATACTTGATTCCCTACTTCTTAGTAAGTCAAGTCTTCCACTCTAGATTTTTTTGTCAGTTTAGCTGTACATTGAAACAGTTTATGTTAATCAGATTTTAAGAGAAAGAACTGAATGTTATCAAATTCAAAGGAGCAGAGAACAAGCTAAAATGGCAGAACATTATCTATTAGTCTGCATGAAGTGGATGGTTAAAAGGGAGGATAAAATCTGCTAGTTTGATATTGATACAGAAATAGATAGAAATGTTAGAACTTGCAAATCAATTTACGTAAATGTTGAAATTTTTGGTTCACTTAACCACAATTTACCACAATTTTCACACAACCACAATGTACCACTATTGTGTTTTTTCTGGGTCAACCCATGCAAATTAAATTTTTTCAAAAAAATGGCCAAAAATAAAATATTTATTAATTTGAGTCTTCTTCCGTAATGTATTTATATCCAATTTTTATAACATTTAAAAGTATTGCTAACACATTCTATTTTAGGAAACATTATGTTGTGCAAATTGTATATACAACTAATTTCTTCCTTAGATAATTTCTTATTTTAAGCTCATGTGTTTATAATAATTATTATATTTAATTAAAGATTGATTCACAAAGATTTATCAAGATTAAAACATTGTCTTATCTTTTCATTACATTTAGATTATAAGTAGTATATAAACACAACACAACTCAACTCAATTGTGTTGTGGATTGTAGTTCTGTTTGTACTAAAATCTGTTATGTTAAATTAAGGAAACTACTTTACATCTAAAATTAATAACTTCATTTATTAGGTGTGAATGCTACTCTGGCCTTTGAAATCTACACAAAAATAAAACCAGCAATCATGAAAGATCCCATCAACTTGTGTTTTAAGAGGTAAGTGCTTGGTACTGTCGTAACATTTAATAGCAATAGAAGTATCCCAACTATGTCATTTGTAGACACAGTAAGAATTTTGCTAAGGGGCAGGAAATCATTCCGATCTGCTCTATTTTTAATTCTGTGGAAGTTATTTCTTAAAAATTTTATTGGGCTTGATTGGAGATACTTAATTACTACCTCTCATTTCATTTTGATTTTGTGAAAGTTTTTAGATTTAGAGTCTTAATTTAGCATTTGCTTTGACTATGTAGAATACATCTTAACATCAGGACTAACTATTTCTAAGAGAGATTAGACAAGTTAGTGCCTTAGATATTGTCTTTGCTTCCAGTTCTAAATTGCAAAGTTTTTTGTCAACACACCTTTGTGTTAGTTTAATGCAAATCATATGAAACAAATGAACAAACATGAAAGAAATAATTTTATTGAGTGAAATTATTTCTATCTCTCATGGTTTTTGTATTACTTTTAGTAAGATTCTACTGGGATCCTCTCTTAATGTTACCCTTTTCTCTGTCATCCAATATTTGTCTTTTTCTTTCTTTTTTCAATTAAGTCCAGTTTACATATACACTTTGGCACAGCATTTTTAAAAAAATTCTTGTGCCACAAAAAAAAAGGAAAAAACTCACTCATTTTTTCTATTGTGGATTTAAAATATATAGATATATATCTTTAGATCGTGTAACTTTTATTCAGAAATAATTTACAAATTTTGCACAAGTTTTGTTTTTATATATTAAGGAAAGAGTAAGCATTTTTAATTACATACTTTACTAAAAGTTAACTATGTTTATATATATATATATAGTTAGAAATGCATAGTAAATTTTTAATAATGAATTCTGTGTTAATTTTTATTAAATTTATATCAGATAGATCAATTTTTTTAGGTCATTTGGATATCAAGCCTTATACAAGGATGATTTCATATTTAATAGGAATAGTTTTAGTATATTAGGTACATAAATTAGAGGAAAATTCCAACTAGTTGATTATGTATTTCATTTTCTGCTCTTGTTACATTGTATATATTTTATTCTTTATTTTGCTGCATTATTAAATTTAAAAAAAACCCATTCAAATATATTTAATTTTTTTATTCTGTATACATTACAAACATGGCTTTAATTTGTCATGTGTTAGGAAAGCTAATTACAAGCAAATATTCTTTTAAAATTGTTTTTTCTGCTGAATACTGTGTAAAAATCAATGCTTTTGGATGTCTTTCATATTGAAGTAAAGTATGTAATATTTTCCTGGACCTCTTTAAAAACTTTGAATGATAGATATCATAATGACCAAGAATTTGGATAATACTCTATAAAATAAACCGCTTTTAAAGTGCTACTTTAAGCAACATTAAACATACAATTTTTCTTAGATGTGTAATCTGTTAATTTTAGCTAAGTTTTAACTAAAATTTAGCTGAAATATAAAAATTTATAAATTTTGCTGTGAAATGATATTTATCTCTATACAATATAGTTGTTAAATGGAATAATTAAATATAAACTTCAAAAAAAATTTACTTTTTAATATTTTTTAAATGTAATTGAACATATAACTCTAACAGTTAGATGTCATTTCACTGTGTTTTCTTTTTGGCCTGCTATTCCTTGTCATCTAACTGTAATAAAAGCTGCATTTTAAAATGTTAATTCAAAAAGCTTTTACTTGCTGTCTAGCATGGATTGTTTTTATGTGTATCAATGAACTAAGTGGTAAAATAATTCTGAACAGGAATTGAACTACTTTGTTTACTTTTTAACAGCGGCTATAAAAACTATTCTCAATTTCTATTTCTATTCTCAAACTTCTCAAAACTACCTCAATTTCTTTTACTTTTTAAGAGCTTACCTGTAAAAACAACATCAAAGATATAAAGTGGGAACTTTTTAATGGAAAACTTTAAATTTTTGAGTTAATTTTCACAGTATTGAACATGGATGCTGAATTTACTCTCTTTTGCATCACTCTCCAGGTCTTCCATGGCAATAAAAATTTTCTGTTTTTGCCTTCATTTCTAAACAATGTTATTAAAAATATTATTACTCTAAAATTTTTTATAAAACACATTTTCCCCCCAAAAATGTGTTGAAAAAAATATTTCATGTTTTCTTGCTTTAATGTACATTTGTTCTTTAGTACAGTTTATTTGATCACTTCAAAAACAGAATTTTACATTAAAAAAGAGATCTACTTTATCTTACTTGTTTATTTCATAATTTCTGTTACTACTTTTAAAAATTTTGCTTTATTCTAAGAAATTTTTAATTATTTTTTTTCTGATAAAAATTGGCATATATGAGTGAGCATTCATATTATATTCTTGTAAGCTTATTTTTTTAACTGAATTTTAGATCTATTTATTAGATTTAATTCTAAAAATGATAACACTCATCTAAAACAAACTCCAAAATATATGTAGGCTATACAGTTATAGAGGATACACCAAAGTAGGCAACTGATTATTTGCAGGTGTTTGATTGAGTATTGTGCTAGTCCTCTGTCTTGTTTCACTAGTCTGGGGAGCTCAATATCATAAATGCAGCATCTTTAAAGCACATACAGACAAAGGCATAAAAGCTTTTCGATGGAAGGTACCTCTGAACGTCAAAGTAGAAACTACTACACATTGTTCACATTAAATTGTAATTGAAAGTGTAATTGTTTTGAGATTTTATTTAAGTGTGTATATATTGTTTAAAATAAGTGTATAATTTAATTTTTGACTACATACACAATATATTGAGCATAATTAATAATTTTTATTTTAGGTGCATCAGATGAAAAAAGAAAATTTAAAGATTCCTCATCTATGAAGAAACAATGAAAAGTAATTTAAAATAATCTTTTATCTTAAAAGAAGTGGTCTCCTTATATATAAAATCTTTTTGTAGTTTTTAATTTTATTTTTCTCTTGATTTTTTGAGCAAATATTGCTTGATTTATTCTATTAATAAAAATTTTTATACACATGGTAGCAACATATGTATAGAAGTATCATCGAACAGAGCGCTTTAGCAAACACATTATGTAAATCAGTATCAGAATTGCAAAGAGTTATTATTGTGATGCATGTTACATGCATATATAAATAACCGTATACATATATATGTTTGACTGTTCTTTTAAAGATAGTGTGATAAAAGAACTAAAATTTGTAGACCCACTTTTTTATTCATCTTTTGCACATGATAAATCTAATCTGTGTTACTAAATAGGATATATTTTTTTGTAATAATCAGCATTGGTAAACTTTTTTAAATATAATTCTCATGTATTGATATTATTAAATAGTTTTCTGTAGTATCTTTTCAGTAGAGTTATTTTAATTATAAAGGTTAAAGACTTATTGTGTGTGTTTATTCTTATTTCTTACAATATTTTAATTTATTTATAATTATCCTCTGAGGTTGGTTTGTGCTTGTCAGTTTTATGTCATTCTTTTGGGTCTATTTTTAATTCATCTCGAAATACCTTAATCTGATATTAAACTCTGAATTTCTGTCTCCCTCTTAAAATTTAAAATGAAATATATATACTCATTTTAATTGCTGTCTTTTTATTAATTAGCTGTTTGTATATCTGTCACTTTATAAAGGTGTTGTCAGATCACTTGTCAAAATTTAATTGAATTGCATAATATAGTAAAAATGTGTATAACTCACTAACATAACACGTTGCAGATTAAAATTTCATAGAACAATTTTTAAGAATAAAACTCATTACTAGCAAAAGCAGACATAAGCATTAATATTAATGTGTGTTTTTTCATGTTTGTTTTTATGAGTATCCTGTCATTATTAACCTTGAACCATGTATTTATTGCTACTTAATCATCAACACATTTATAGTTAACATGTCTTTTAACATAGTCATTAAAGTATCTGCCTATGTTTCTGAATCAATGTTTGACACTGAAATTCAAATTATTTTTTGTCTGTGCCATTTTGTGTAGGAAGAAAAATCGAGCTGCCAGAAAGAAAAATATTAATAAGATAGAATTTGAGGACGTTCTATGCTGTAAAAATGGTGAATTTTCAATAGCTGATATCAAGCATTATTTTATTAAAGTAAAAATCAAAACTTAATGAAGATTGTTTTTGTTAAAGTATGATAAAGGCAATGAACTGAGGGTTTAACTCTAACATTAATAGTTTTACTTTTAACAATTTATTTTTACAAACACCATGCGTTTTCATAAAATTTTCTGTAAAAAAATGAGAAAAAGCCATAACTTTTTATTAATTGTAAATATATTTTAGGGTTTAGTTCATTGCCTTTATAACTGTGTTAAAAATCTTGTGTAAAAAATAGATAAAATGTATTGCTTTGAATTCCATGTAGAGTGTTTTGAAATTAAATATAATTTTCATCAAATGTTACCGAAAATACCTCATTTTAATAAATTTAAATTGTCATATAATTTCCTGATTGATGTTTTCATTGATTTAAGTCATGAACACCAATAAAATAACATAAATTTCTTCTGGCATAGCATTTTAGAAAACTTGTCTCCAAACAGGCAGATTCCTTGAATAATTTGATTTATGTTTGTATGGCAAAAATTGAAGTTTTTGACATCTTTCTCACATTTCAGTATTGGTTGTCATTGCCATTTCTTAGAAATTCTTATATCATTCTGCAAATTTTTCCTAAATTTCTTTGTTAGATCTTTTTTTTTGTAAATTTTTAATTCATTTTTTCTTTGTTAATTTTTAACCTTTAATATTGTTCTTTTGATTAATGTGAGAATTCAGAATGTGAGAATCTTGGAGAATTCGGCAACTTTTTTGGATACTCCTTTTAGCAGTCACTAGACTATCAATATGAATTGATAGTTGCATACAGATAGCATAACAGAAAATTTTAAACAAAATTCTAACATTGTAAAATACAAATTTCAATGTATATGAAAAAAATTTTGGGAATGAAGTGATTTAATGAAAAATTCAAATGGTACAAAAATGAGAATTTAAATGCATTTATATATATTGATCTCAAAAAGGCTCATTTTGACATGGAATTTTAATTCTTCCATGTCAAAATAAGCCTTTTTGAGATCACCAAGAAAGATCTAATACCACTTATTACATTGCTGTTTTTTAATTTCTTTTTTCATTTGAAATCTGAAGTTTAGAATAGAATCTCAAATAAGAAATTGATTTAATTTACTCCAAGACTTTGTTTTCGTAAACTGTGTATGCAATAATTAAAATCAAACCTTTGGTAATACATCCTATTATGGGTATTTTTTCCCTTACATTCCAAAAATAATTTTAAAGAAGGAATGTAAAATATAAATCTCAGTTATACAGTTAGGGAAAGAAAACTGAAAGCATGACTCAAAAAATGAAAAAGGGATATAAATTTGCAATAAATATGTCAAATCTTTGTAGAGATTTTCAACAAGAGCACCGAAAATTTTAATATAAAAAGAGTGACTTTTCTCTTTTAAAAACATCTGTCAATTTTAAAAAATGAATAAGAAACAAGTCCCAGAATAAGTTTTCATTCAATCAGAATGTCTGCGTTTAGTTGTATCTGGCTTATTGAAGTAACCATTCCACCAGACTGAAATCTTATTTTTGAAGTCTAGAAAACATTACCAAATAAAACAGACACCCTGATCTATACATCAGGCTCATGTATTTTTCTTTTTTGAAATAGCTTTTCAAGTCTAACATACCAGTTTTGTTACGGTTTAAATTCTGATTTTCTTCATTCTTGGATAGCATTTCAAAATTTTTTCATTCATGTACAATCTGTTTTGGTTCCATTAAATCGGTATCAGTTTGGAATAAAAGTTTTTTTAAAAATGAAATCTGTTTTTATTTTAGTTTGTAAAAACTAAAGACCACATTAATAAGAGAAATGATGTATTTAATTTGGTATAAGTTTTAATACTTTTTCAGAACTCTCATAAACCTAATTTTGGTTATTATAAGTATTAACCCCTTGAAGTTTTAATTGTTTGAATAAATTGTAAAGTTTGAAATGATTACTTATTTATAATTTATGTGTCTGAAAAAATTATTTAAAAATAATAAAATAAGTTTAGACGAGTAGGACTTGTGATTGATTTACACAGTAAAAATAAGTTTACACGAGTAGGACTCGTGATTGATTTACAAAGTCAAAATAAGTTTACACGAGTCAGACTCGTGATTAATGCTTAAGGGGTTAATGTTTTTGCAATTCATTTATATGTAGAAATTTGCAATGCTTTACATAAATTCTCACTTAATGTTTTGCTTAGAGAAAATAGTGATATTTATTATGTTAAATTTAGTAAAGATTGTAGAACTGTAAAATAGGGAAGGTGGTTGCAGATTTTTTGGGAATGAAAAAAAATATTAAATATTGTATGCATTTGCATCATATATAAGTCCAGAAAGTGTAGCTTTGGCTTGGATAATTCTTTTTAGCCCAACAGCTGTGATTAATATTGTTAATGATTAATATTTATTTTATAATACAGGGTTATCAGAAATGTGAATGACCCGATTACAGAATTTTAATTCCCAGATGAATAAACAGAACATGATAATTAAGATGTCATTGTAAAGATAAAATATGAAACTTTTTTTGTGCGTAACGTTTCTTGATGTAAAGTAAAATTAGTTTTCATAAACGTTGAATGCGACTTCTTTTAGTCACCCATATATTATTGCAAACCTGGTTGCCCTGCACTTTCTACCTTTACACAGGCATTAAATTTCCTGGTACTGTTTATACCATCTTATACTCTTAGGTGCCACTACATTAATATGGTATTTTCTCCGAAATTCACGCTGAACTATGATTACTGACGACATTTTGCAAATGAGAGCACACAAAATGCCTTTCCCATCTGCAACGCCATTTCCATTTCTGTTCACAATTACAACATTGCTGCCACCTTTTGAACAAAAACAATGCTACAAACTCAAGATTTCAAATTTTATCTTTGTAATGCCATATTAATGATCATTTTCTGTTTATTCATCTGGGAATTATTAAGTTTTGTAATTGGGTCATTCATTTCTGATAACCCTGTATATTATATTAATATAGTAATGGTAATCATTGTTCTATGATATTCTATTAATTGACAATTATATTCTTATTTCATAATGTTATCTGTTCAAGGTCTCTTAACTCTTTCCCTGGCGGCAGGGGGTATTTAAATCCTACCCAAGTCTGGCAGGCAATTTAACAATTAAATGGCTAAAACGCATGCATTAAAATAAAAAATTCCTGTAACTGTGCAATTGTTAAGAGCTTATTTAATTAATCAATTAATTGTTATCAATGGTAAAAGTAATTCATTAAATAATTATTATTGAAATTAATGAATTAATAATTATTTTTTTAATTAATTTATTATTAATAATAATTATTAATTTATTACTTGTAGTTAAAATTAATTAATTAATTATTAAAATAAAAATCCTGTAACTGTGCAATTGTTAGTTAGTTGGAGCGAACAGGGTGAACCAACCTGAATGTTGGCGTGCGTCAAAGTGTGAAAACACACCGTGTTGCCAGCCAAGAGTTGGATTTGTCTCGCCGTGTTATTGCGCCTACGCCAGGGAAAGAGTTAATACTATAATACTCGCAGAAAGTTTAAAAAAAAATAGTTTTCCAATTTATATTGTAAATATACAAGTTCTGAAAAATACATATTAAATAAATGAAATAAAACAATGATATAAATGAAATAATAAACTTTTTCTGTTGTTTATTTCTTAGTTTTGTTATTTTATTCTTGGAAATAATAACATATGGACAGCAGTTCAGTTATTTATTTGGCTATTAAATTTGATTGAATAATTGTTTGAGGGTTCGTAATGCTCATTTTTCATTTCTTTTAATTTTTGTCTTGTAAATTTTTATTAATTTTTCATTTGTTAGACTTAGGTTGTACATTTTTTAATAAAATGTTTTCCTACTTGATATCACTAGTGATTCCGGGAATAAATCTAAAAAATTGTGTTTTTAGTGTAATAATAATCTGGTTATGAACAAAATATTTTTTTAAAAATCCTTTTAAACTTTTTCTTTTTACTGTTTTATTGATATATATTTCTTGAAAACTGTCTGAAAATTGATGTTTCTATTTTTTAAATTTAACATTTATGAATTTCTCAATTTTTATTCTAAGTTATTTCATATTTTCTAGAGAACATATTGATTTAATACTGAATGATACAAGGTTAACTTGCAAGAATACTTCACAAGAATTCACAACAGAACTTTTGGCTGTGATGTAATTAATTTTACTTTTATATTAGTTTCCCCATTTAAATGATTTTGTAATGCTTCTTATTTTGACAAATTCTTTTATAATTTTCCATTCTTTATTGCCTATTTTTAAATATACTGCTTCTGCTTTAAAAAGCTATAATAAAAAAAATCAATCTCATCAGGTAGGAAATTTATTTAGTCTCTTTTTTTTTGTTGCAATAACACAATGTGTAAATTCAAAATTATTTTGATCACTTATTTTAGAATTCTTCTGTGAACTTACAATGTAAGGAGCTGCTGTACAGAGTTACATACACAGTACATTTCTTGAAATATAAAAATGAATAAATATATTGATTTTTTAATATCATTACTCAATTGACAAAAAAGATCAATGATCCCGAACCACGCTAATAAAAAAATAACCAGCCATCTTTTTTGGATTGAAACTTAATCCTTTAAAAAGTTCTACCACTATACACAGGACTGGAACAATTTAGTTAAACAGAAAATACTCTCTATAAAAGTCAAATCTTCAAAACAGTTCTAGAGTAAAATTTAAGTAGAGATTTGTCTTGCAAAATTTAGCCGATTCATAAAGGCATAGAAAAAACTACATATCTGCTCTTACATATTCTACAAAAAATTAATGCTGTTTTAAAATCAATCAAGATAATAAAATTTTTTGAATATAAAGTATTTGTGTGAGTGTGCATTATTTTTACACAGTTTTTTGTATGTTTTAATAAAATATATGTTCTGATGTTAAAAAATGATGCTGTAATAAACTAATTTGTCCACATAAAGTAAAAGTAATTTTTGTATTGGAATACTGTCCAGTTTTCTATGTATGCATCACAAAAATTTATTAAACGAAATTTAAAAGTAGCTATAATACCAATCAAAAATAGCATTGTCCGCCACACGGGTCTAAGGAATATGTAACTCTTGGTTGTAAAAACTTAACTTTAATTTTGCGTTTAAAAGATCTAGACAAGTGCCTGCAACTATGTGCAGCGAGAACCTCTTAGCAAGGGACAGTACAGGAACTGAGCATTCTGCCCAGATTATATTGCATAAACAACTCGAAGCAAACAACTTGTTACCATTGCACAAAAGATAAATACAGTAGATGGCATTGGTAAAAGACATGGCAGTTTAACTATTACACAGAAAATACATATGAAATACAAATTGCAAATAATAATAATTGAATACAGATTAAGTATCATATATAAATGAACATACACACAGCACATTAATAATAAAAGTACATTTTGAATAATAATATACAGTTTGAATAATAATGAATATATTACATAAATAATAACGAAAATACAATTTGAATAATAGAAAGATACAATTCAATCCAAACAAGCATATTATTTTCTTATGAATATATACATATTAAAAATTTAAGTAGATAAATTTTTTTTAATAATAAAGTTGGAAGTGTTGCTGATATTTCTAAGTAGTAGTAATAATAATAATAATAATAAAAAAACTAAATTTAGAAATTATAGAATTTTACTCATTGAGGCGAAAGATACAGAATTATACACTTTTTTAATCGTAATAAGTACAAAATCTGTTTTACATCATACATAAACATAGGAGGCAACTAAAAAAATTATGAAAATCATTAAATTAATAATTTTTTTAAATCATACCAAGTCTCCTTAAAGAAGTAAATTTTAAAAAAATTTTCTGCAAGTTTAATTGTATTTCTCTATAGTGTATTGATAAATCAGACAACATTTTTTAAATGTAATTTAATGAGAACAAAAATATATTTAAAACAAAGAATAATTAAATTGAATTTCTAAATATTATATTGCACCTTTTCTAATACATTCGCAGAAGATCATATAATTTTAGAAAAGACACATTAATTATAGTTTATAAATCAGTATTTTGAAACATTAAAAATCAAAGAAAAATTTCCTTAATTAACTTATATTTTTTTTCAATGTGGTTTAGAATAAATAAATCACAAATTATGCTATTCAATAGCTTCTAATAATCAAATAAAATTTAATCATTAATACTAAAAATATATATTAATGATCCAGTTCTTTAATCCACTGGTGAAAGAGTATGTTCTTTTCTTTTTTGAACTTTAGAGACAGATTAAGGGGAAAAAATTTCAAACATTTGTAAATGATAATTACAAAGTAAATCAGATACTCAATGATGGTAAATGTTATTTTATAAAATCTTTTCAAAAATAGTCTAAAATAGTCATATAAATTCTAAAAATTATGTACAAAATTGAAATAGTCATATAAATTCTAAAAATTATGTACAAAATTGTTTTACAAGCTTAACATTTTTAAAATGGTGAATCCACTTATCATATTGCTCTCCAATTTGCAAAGAGTAAACTCTCCAATCTATAATCCATAGCATGTACAAAAGAAAAATTAAAAAGCTTTATCATGGAAAAACAAATAATTACTCATTGAATAATTAATTTTGAAGCCATTGGAATTAGACACATCTAAAGACTATGACCAATTGATACTCATCGAGTGCATGAAGTTTGAAAGGATTGCTTCAACATTTTGAAGTCATCTTTATTGTGAAAACTAAAATCTTTAGGGATAGTAGAATGCATCTACAAGCATCTCATCGAACTGTTAAGTTAAACATTTTTTTTTATGCCAAATTTATTAAATGACACAAGAGAATACCTAATCCCCATACCTATTATAAGTTCTTATTCTTTTCTTTAAGAAGGTAAGTAATAATTCCATTATTTTCCTAGCATTACAGCAGAATGATCTGCCATAAATAAATATACAAAAGGTATCTCATGCTTTTTAAAATTCATCCAATGGCAGTGGCGTAACAGAGTATATTAGGGCCCCCTGCAAACTCAGGATTTGGGCCCCAAGTCCAAATACTAAGTGTCAGACAAACTTTGGCTTCAGCACAATGCAAAGGTCTAACGCCACTGTCTAATGGGATCAAATATCAAACTTGCAATTACGAAGAGACCATTTTTGAATGGCATTTTGCAGGATCAAAGTAAATGTGTGACCACAATGAGATTGTGGTTTGTATCATTACTGCCATCATATGCTGCTACAAAACGACCTTGTTTTATAAACTCTTTTATTGACTAGTACTTCACTAATTATAGCAGATGTACACTCATTCAGATTGCCAATGCCTGATTTTGGGATAACCTTATGAAAAGAGGTCCCGAATGATCAACTGCAAACGAAACATGTTCTATGAAAAAAGATGAAAATAGAGTCCTAATTAGTCCTGTTATGTATTAGAAATAACATATTCTGAATGTTAATTTCTGTAACATTACTAACGATTATTAATCCTTTTTAAATCGAGCATTCATTTTATTGCATACGAAATAAACGTTTTCAAAGAAATAGATTTTTTTTTTCAAAAGGGCATGTGTTGCACAGAACCAATTATAAAATAAGCAATTTTGTACTCAACATTCTTCAAGTCAAATTTGTGAAAGATAATGACTTTGTATTTAATGTTAAAATGATTTTGTTTTTATGGCGCCTGTATCTTTTCTATTTCTTATTATGAAAAATCACTTTAGCTCTTGTCACCTAGTGCGCAGGTTGTATTTTATCTATGCTAATGTTGCTTAAAATAAAACTTGAACAGGTTATGGGTACCAGCACAAGCTGAAACAACGTTTGAAATATCAAAGACTATGAGTCTTTTACACCAGATAGCAGAAAGAACCTTATTTTTTGAAAGCAACAAATCGCGACGAAGTTTCGCCTATCGACGGGAAAATAGCGTGATCACTCCCTATTTTGAAAAGAATGAGGAAGAAGCAGGAAACGATTGTTGTTGCTTGACCCAGAAGTATTAATAAATATTATATTTAAGAAACCCGAAGACCAAAATTTCTAGAAAGGAGATAAGTATGGATTTCAGGCGTCATACATATTATGCCTTTGACCGGAGAAACAAATTGGTCAATGTGGAAATAGAAGATACTCGGTTATCCCGAAGGAGTGATTGAGGTCATAGATGACAAACTCAAAAGGCAAGAATCCATACATGCGGATACACAACAATTTGTAAGAAAATGGCTTGAAGATAGCTGCGATTTGCACAGAAAAGCTAATAGCTATGCAAAATCAACGATTGCCAGTACCGTCGCTGATGGTGTGTACCGGAAAATCATGAACAAGGAAACAGCCTTTGAAGCTTGGGAATCATTAAAGCAGCAGTTCGAAGCAACTTCAAAAGATGAGTTGTTTAAAATTTGTACGAAATTCCTTGCATTCGGCAAGGTTCCCAGAGGTGTCTTTACACACATTGCAAAGCCAGGAAATCTTGGGAATGAACTGAATAATGGACTTGAGACTAGAGAGGAAAGTTAATTTCCAGATTTCATGCTAGTCTGCAAAGTGTTACATATTTCGCCTTGTCAGTTTGAAACCTTGAAATCCAGTTGGATATTGCTGGCTGGAGATGACAAGAAGTCATATGAAGAATTAAGAGAGCAGCTGTGTATGTTTGAAAGAAATTTTACTAAAATTGAAGACACAGTAGCAAAATAGCCCAGGAAGCCTTAGCTACAAAATGAGAAAGCCCGAGACAAGAGGGCAAATATAAGTCCAAGTCAAGAAAAGAAGACAGCTGCTATTACTGTAAACGAAAAGGTCATTGGATGAAAGACTGCAGAAAGTGGATTTCAGATGGAAGACCATCAATGAATAAATTGAGTTTCAGCCAACATAGCACTGATGTATATATCTGAAAATCTGTACATCAGAGACTAGTTCTGCATCATATCGGATTGACAATGGATCTACTAGGCAAGTCACAAACTTCTCCATATATTTTGTTGACTACATAAAATTTAAGAGTCCTTGTGGCATTAAAGCTACTAGGAATGAAACATTAGTTGCACTTGAGAAAGGCACAGTAAAAGTCAAATAAACTATTAATGGGAAATGCGAGGAAGTTTTTCCTAAAAGATGTTTGATGGAATGGAAGATACTCGATTACTGTGAAGGAGCGATCGAGGTCATACATGGCAAGTTGGAAAGGCCAGAATCCACAGATGTGCAGACGCACAAAAATCTGTAACATAAAGATAGCTGTGATTTGTACAGAAAATCTAATAGCTATGCAAAATCAACGATTGCTAGTACTGTCACTGATGGTGTGTATCAGAAAATCATGGACAAGGAAACAGCCTTTGAAGCTTGGGAATCATTAAAGCAGCAGTTCGAAGCAACTTCAAAAGATAAGTTGTTTAAAATTTGTACGAAATTCCTTGCATTCGGCAAGGTTCCCAGAGAGGTGTCTTTACACACATTGCAAAGCCATGAAATCTTTGGAATGAACTGAATAATGGACTTGAGACTAGAGAGGAAAGTTAATTTCCAGATTTCATGCTAGTCTGCAAAGTGTTACATATTTTGCCTTGTGAGTTTGAAACCTTGAAATCCAGTTGGATGTTGCTGGCTGGAGATGACAAGAAGTCATATGAAGAATTAAGAGAGCAGCTGTGTATGTTTGAAAGAAATTTTACTAAAATTGAAGACAGTAGCAAAATAGCCCAGGAAGCCTTAATAGCTACAAAATGAGAAAGCCCGAGACAAGAGGGCAAATATAAGTCCAAGTCAAGAAAAGAAGACAGCTGCAATTACTATTAACGAAAAGGCCATCACAGATGAAAGACCGCAGAAAGTGGATTTCGGATGGAAGACCAACAAAGAATAAATTGAGTGATACACAATCAGAGTATCAGCTAACATAGCTCTGATGTCTATATCTGAGGAAATCTGTACATCAGAGACTAGTTCTGTATCATATTGGATTGACAATGGAGTTACTAGGCATGTCAGAAACTACTCCATATATTTTGTTGACTACATAAAATTTAATAGTCCATGTGGCATTAAAACTACTGGGAATGAAACATTAGTTGCACTTGGGAAAGGCAAAGTAAAAGTCAAATCAACTAATAACGGAAAATTCTATTAAGTTTTTCTAAAAGATGTTTGGTGTGTCACAAAGATTAATAGAAATTCATTCTCTGTATTTGCTGCACAAGACAGAAATCAAAACAGTGAATTTGCGTCGACTCCTACAGAGTGCTGGTTAAAAGTCAACAGTGATGGGTGTGCTCTGTAGTTCTCGCAGTGTAAATGGTTCCTTATTCGAAGCAAATATTGAAAATTTTGCCCATAAAAATGACAGAAGTTCAAACTGTTGTAGCATACAGCTCATTGCTACAGATGTATTATGAAAGATGCGGCCAATTAGATAAACGTCACATCCGAAACATGCTTGAAAAGGAACTAGGCATCCGCATCAAGCTAGATAAAGAATTTTGTGAGGCATGTATTTTAAACAGCAAAAGCACACAGGAAAAAAGCCTCTGAAAGAGCCTGGCGAACTAGTTTCAGCAGATGTTTGTGGACTATTGGATGAGTCATTTCAGAGTTATAAAGAGAGATATCTGGTTGTATTTAAAAGGTAGCTTATCAAATTTTCGCTATGGTTACCTAATAAAAGAGAAGTAAAAATATTGTTAGAGCACATGCTTGGGATATTCTTTGAAAGAATTCCTCTGCGATAATGGTGGAGAATATGATAACAAAGATGTCTGGGAAATCTTGCATATTATTCGAATGAAATCGCGCAAAGGCTGATAGCACCTTACACCTCAGAACAAAATGGGGCCAGTGAATGAGAAATGCGAAACACAATTGAAATGGCCAGAACATTCAAATCCTGAAGTCAGTTTCCTGCAGCCATTTAGGCTGAATTAATTAATTCTGTCATATATATTCCAAACAGATCAGGAAAGTCATAAATAGACAATGCAAGTTCTTATGATTTTTGGCTCAAAAAGAAACCCTGATTAAAACACCTGCGCATAATAGGATCGTCATGCTATGCTCATATTCCGGCTCAGAAGTGAAGGAAAACGGACAAGGCCATCCAAAGCTACCTTGAGGGATATGTATGATGGAGATGAACGATTCAAAATCTGGCTAAAGAAATAACGGAGTAATTTTATCTAGAGATGTTATCTTTCAAGAAAAAACAGGCAAGGGCGATGACCCATACAGAATTGAAATAAGAAGACATGGTAAGAGGATACAAATCAGAGAAAATATGAAGAGCAGCTCATAAAAATTAAGGACAATCAAAGTCAAGAAGACTTAAGTGATTCTGAGACTGATAGTGAAGAAGATGCTGAACTTAGATAGCTCAGATAGACAACTGAGGAACTGCTCACTTCTGCAGAAACCAAAAAGGTTTGAGGATCATATTATGAAGCAGAATCGTATTTAGATGACTATAACTCTGAAACATATAAAGAAGTAGCTATTTCCAAGGATGGCACAAACTGGAAGAAAAGCTAAGAAGAGTGAAATGAATTCATTTAGTGCAAATCATACTTAGGATCTAACAGACTTACCAGTTGGAGCTAAAGCAATACTTTGTATAAGTGGGTTTACAGACTCAAAACAGATTCAGATGGCAGCATCAACAAATATAAAGCCAGAAATGTTGCAATGAATTTCAGTGAATGTCAGGGCATTGATCGCAATGTAACATACAGTCCAGTGGCCAAATTAGAAACAACGCGGACAATTTTAAGCATTGCAGCTTAAGAAAAGGATGCATACAAGATGAAACAACAAAAAGTACCTATACCTAAAAATACAACACTAAAAATAACTCATTTAGCAAAAATACTTTATCACCCATTCTGGGTGTTTACAGATTTCAGATCTTAAAAAAAAATTCATACCTCATTACTTTATTTCCACATAAATTATAATTCAATAATCGAATGACATGAAGCAGTTGGTTATACATTTGTAGCAATCGATGTGGATACTTCTAAGAAAGAAGTATTTTAGAGGTATTAAACGTTTTCAGTTCTAGATGATTTGATCGATGTTGCCAACCCAAAAAATTAAATTACAAATAGCTCTAAAGATTTGTGTGGGTGAATCTGACTTGCAGAATACAAAATTGCTTATTTTGCAATCTGTTCTGTTCAACACATGCCTTTTGAAAAAAAAAAAAATCTATTTCTTTGAAAATGTTTATTTCGAATGCAATAAAATGAATGTGTTCAATTTCAGGTAACTGGGAAGTGAAAAGGCTTAAAGTTTTTTTTTTTTAACTTTTAAAAAATCGAGGGCACTTTGCTGCATCCATAAATGCATTAATTATGAGAATTCATTAAATAGAGCGCTAGAAAATTAAATTTTAAAATTGTAAAAAAACGTGATGAAACCATGTTTAGGTACACTTTCTTCACAAAATCTATTATATATATAATATGCATATTTTATAAAAAACTAATTTTTCTACACAAGGAATGTAATTTTTCTGTATTATATATTCTAATTTATTGAAAACTCTACATTTTTTTTTTTTGCAAAAATTACGGAATATATAAATGATTAGTTTTTGAAATGTTACTAATGTCCATTCAAATCAGACATCAAATTTAAGTTTTAAATTCACTTAAGACATTTTCTTTGTGTATTTTTATAACAATAAAAATTTGTGTAAGGAGTTCTGTAATGATGATGTTCTAAATGAAGTAAAAATACTAAAGCTTATAGATACAAAATTTTGGTATTTTAAATGGAAGGAGGTGTGGATCGGTGATAACACGTGTTGATGAAGTAGGAAAAGAGTAATTAAAGACTTCTAAATATAATCTAGAACTTTAAACATACAAGTTAAAGAAACTGAGAAAAATGATTACTGAGAAGTTATTGAGTTACTGAGAAATGATATAGCACAATTTTTGCATAAAATTTAAATCACTAAATTTAAAAATTTTTAAAATTCATTTTTTACAATTTTATTTGATTCATTTTCAGGAATATGTTATGATTGCGAAAACTCTGTAAAATTTGATAGCTATATATGCGGTGGATTTTATGCAAAGTGTACCTAAATGTAAGAATATGCCATGGAAATAAAAAAAAATAGTTATTAATTATTTATTGCTCATGCAGACTTATTTGTAATTTAAATTGGAATTTCTTTCACGTTACCAGGTACATAAATATACATTTTAGTCAAAGAGAAAATTTTACTTCCGTTGTTTTTAATTTAAGTAAGTGAAAACCATTTTAATTTAGTATAAAAAAAGGTCATTTTTCTTGTCGCAGACATCCCAGTTACCTTAAAACGTAGGATTAATAATCATTACTAATATTACATCAAAATATGTTCTTTTTAATGCATAATAGGATTAATTAAAACTCTACCTTTTTTCCATCTTTTTTCATATTGAACATTTTTTGTTTGCAGTCGATTATTTGGGACCTCTTTTCAAAAGGTTATCCCAAAATCAAGCATTGACAATCTGTATGGGTGTACATCTGTTATAATTAGTGAACTAACTACTAGTCTATAAAGAGTTTATGATAAAATGCATGAAAAAAGGTTATTTTTCAGCATTTGATGAGAGTAGTGATACAAACCACAAATATCTCATTGTGGTCACTTTCTTTGACCCTGCAAAATGCCATTCAAAATGGTCTCTTTGGAATTACAAGTTTGATAGATGACCCTGTTGGATGAATTTTAAGAAAACATGAGACACTTTTTGAATATTTAGTTTTATTTAAGGCAGATAATTCTGCTGTAATGCTAGGAAAACACATACTTTCTTATAGAAAAAAAAAAGAAATTAATAAGTATATGGATCCTGTGTCATTTAATAAATTTTGCATCAAAAAAGGTTTTAACTTACCAGTTCAATGAGAAAGATTTCAGTTTCCACAATAAAGATGTCTACAAAATGTTGAAGCACTCCTTTCAAACTTAATGCATTCGGTGGTTATCAATTGGTCGTAGTCTGGAGATTATAAAAATACTTTTAAAAAAAAAGAGAGAATTATAAAAATATTTAAAAAAGATAATTATAAAAATATTTAAAAAAGATAATTATAAAAATATTTAAGAAAGAGAATTATAAAAATATTTAAAAACGATAATTGTAAAAATATTTAAAAAAGATAATTATAAAAATATTTTAAAAAATTGAATGCCTAACTCTAAAAAGTGTCCTGGACTTAGACACTTTTTAGAATTAGGCATTCCTTTTCCACTTTCAAAGAAAGAATAACTCTACTGAGTTATTATTCTTTGAAAGTGGAAAAGGACACGAGAGCTTTTGCTCTCGTGTAATTTTTTATGGAGTAAGGGACACCCACAGGAACTATCCAGGTATCCCCCACTGTAAAGGCGAAATGGGTGTCCTGAATAGTTACTTCTAGGGGCCCCTTAACTACAACAAAATGTAGATTATAGATTGGAGAGCATTGACTCTCCTTTGCTACAAATGGAGAAATATCAAGAAATCCAAACGTGTTGGATCTTGATGTGAAAGTTTTGGCAATATGATAAGTGGGCATTTGAACCTCTTCATTGCGCGGGACCGCCCATTGAAGAGATTCAAATGGCTGGTGTACACGCTTGTGTACTATTTCACCATTTTGGTTGTCCAAAATTGGAGTATTTTTTACATTTTTTGCAGTTTTTTTTTGTGATTTTTTTTTTCTATTTTCTATTTTTTTTAAGATTTGATTCAGTCCGTAGTTATCGGCCTCGGTCCCCTTATCTACCCCCATACACTGGACTTCTCCGGAAGCCAGAGACTTGAACACAAGCCTCTCGTTCCGCCAGAAGTCCAAAGGGGGTACTCGGTATCTAGAGGACCGTCTAAGAATATTGTCTGATTGGACTTTATTTTTGTCAACCGGAGCATCACTTTTATTTTTGGAAGCTGTTGCAGAGGGTTTTTGAAGTGGTTCTTTTGATATATGCTTGCTCCTGGTTGGGGTAGCTCTTAAAGCATATTTCTTTTGATCTGGATTGGTATCAGCCATGTGATCATCAAACACATGAGATCCGTCTTCTTGGGTTTTGAGTTTCTTTCTCTGGCCACTTCGACGAACAATGTTCGAGGCCATACATTTTCTCTTGATTCCTTTCATAATGGCCCTCTTTTCAACCTGAAAGAAAAATTAACAATTGTTAATCATCTCCCAGGAACCTATAAACTGACGACAGATTTCCCATTGTTATTACAGTGATATAAGACCCATTACTCAACTCTCCGGCTTACTGGTAATTCAACAATCATTTTTTTTAAAGAAAAAATTCACAGATTGCCATAAAATATAGTAAAATTATTATTGGAAGCTTTTTCAAACAAACAAAAAAAACTTTTAATTTCAGATGAATATTTAAAGGAGTATTTAACTAACGTGAAATTTGAAATTCTTTTTCAAACATAATAAACCCATTTAAATTTGTGACGCAGCAACAACAAACATTCGTTGATAATACAGCATTTTTAAAAATTCAAGAAGTCTCAAAATCGGCATTTTGAACTTGGATATGCAAAGAATGAAACTTAATTAGCATTACAGCATAGGAAATAAAACACGAAGCACAATTTTTACTAAAAAAAAAATTGGAGTGGAATGAAAAATACGCAAACACAAATATTAAAAATATGCCTTCTGAATAATTGGTAAGTCAGAATAAAATATTTATTCCAAATGGTTTATTACTGTAGAAAATATTGTGATTCTTTAACACTAAAGTAATAATTAAAATATTAAATAATAAGTGCAAAAAATGGTGATGTCGCTATTTATAATTGAAAAAAAATAATAATCGATACACAAAAACAAAAATAAATTTCTATAACTAGATTAAATAAACAAAACTAGCACATGGTGGTTGCAGAGTTCCAACTCAACCTGAAAATTTTACATTAAAATTGCCCAAACTGAATATCAAAGAGTCATCTAGCCTATCTTTTTCAATGAAACACAATTTAAATCAATTTTAAAATGAAAAATATCACTTATACACTGTATTGTTTATTATAGAATGTCATAACACAAAGTATAGAAAAGTGTTCAGATATGCCACGAAATTCCCACAATAAGCACAACTAAAATAAAAACTTTTTTCCAAATTATACTAAAAATTTCATAAATTAAAACTCAAAATCATGGCAAAACAGCTACTGTGTGTGTTAACAACAGCTCTCTTTACTAAAAAAATCTTATTCCTAAACAATCTCCAGCTGTTGCGAAAATTCATCACATAACAATGGATCAAAGCGTCCATTGCAATGTGCCCTGATATTTATTTGTGCCTTGAAGTTAGTGTATAGCACGAACTCCCTATCCCAATTAAAAGAAAAGTTTCAAAACTTTACTTTGTTAAATAAAATACTATTCTTCACCCAATCTTTATCTTTAAAGAAAATATTATATATTTATCATGCAAGGCAGTAATTTCAAACACCCAAGGATGGAACCAAACTGTCAACTACATGACCAACTAAAGTTTCTTAACTGAATAAGTCCTAGAAACGTCTCTTTCACGAACACATACAGCAGCTTGTGCTCTCAAGAAAAAAAAAAGAAATTAAACTAGAGAAAGCATCGTAGATAATATTGTAAATTTATTATACTTCATATATGCTAACGGACATCAAAATACAGTGTATTCACACCCCCATACAAGATACACAAAACACGTATCTGACCCAGAACTTTCATGTGCTGAGTAGCAATGCTAGATAGTGGAAGGAGATAGCTTAATGCGTCTGCTTGAATTTTTCCTCCCTATTCGAGCGCGCCATCACTATCGGTGGTCGTCGCCTGATGTGCCACTTTAAGTGTTCATCGGGTTCTTTATTTCTCTTGGGATAACTGATGAATTCAGCAAAATTACTGTATCGATTTTTTCCAAAAGCCTGGTGTATCTTCAAGTCAAACCATTTGCAAGATTTAGAAGGTATTTGGAGACTGTCCATAGAGGTAAGACATATGAAAGAGGGATTTGATTCAAAAATGGCCGCACATCAATGCAGAGGGCATTACTCTTGGTGGTAGGGACGTCTTAAGGCATGGGCCAACAGGGCCTCGGGCGTAATGGGGGGGGGGGGGTTCGTCTCGTTCTAGACTTAGGCTTAATAAAATCATGATTCGAATAATTTCAACAGTTAAATGTTATTTCCTGTTGTATTTACCGAAAAATAATTTCGGACGATATGTCAACTGGCTACATGTGAAGACCGTTGTCCATGTACAGGCCTAGGCCCTACCACCATGCATCATTGTTCATTCAGTTAAAAGGCGGTATGCGGTTGTAAGTCATGCACATTTACTTGTTTTGGGTTATTGTTTGAACAAGTATTTTACAACGTATGCTATCTAATGTCTACTTTTGAGGGGCATAGGTGGGGCCTACATTTGCGTTGGGGCCCAGAGCCTCAAGAAGTCTTAAGGCGTCCCTGCCTGGTGGCCACAAACTGCTCGGGATTGCTGAGAAAATGAAAAGTACATGGTAAAGGGAGACCATACGAAATTGTCAAAGAGTTTGAAATCAGTGCCAACGTCTGCTTTCGGAAAAACAGAACATTCTCCATTTAGAAGTTGCATAGGACCTACTAGACACGGATATTGAGTTTCTCTATACCATAACATGAGTTGTCATGGATGTACGGGTACAACACAGAAACAAAAACACAGCCTTAGCAATGATAGCATCTCGAGTCCCAAAGGACGGAGAGACAAAAAAAAAAAAAAATAACGCTCTACAGGTCCTTTAATATCTCTAGAATTGTGCTTCACCAATTCACATGAGATGGACAAGTATAGACAAAAGATTAAGTTCTCTGCCGACTCTGATACATTTCAGATGCAAAAGATAAAAACTGGCAGCAGCATTATAACGCTCCACCTCATTCGCTTGATCTAACTTTTTGAGAGAAACATAATAAAAACCACCCAATTTCCTCAGTCTCCAGACACATTTTGAAACTTTTGGTTGTTACTGAAATAAAGACACCATATTGAAAAGATCTGGTTTTGAGGGTACAGAAGGGATAATGCAAAAAGTAACGGTGGAGACGATCCCCGTTCCAAATATTTTCACAGAAGTGTTTTCAGTTATTTAATAATTGGTGGACATAATGTCCTATTTTTTTAAGAGATTACGATCCCAATCCTGTCACGCACGCAACACAGTTGACTCTCGCTAATTCAAACTTTCGATAATACGAACCTCTCGTTAATTCGAAGTATAAGCTCAGTCCCTAGAACTCTTGACAATTTGAACTAAAACAAAACATTTTGGTACACTCGATATTTCGAAGTAAAATCTGCAGCTGGCCAGACTACAGCACGCAATAATTCGAAGTGATCTAATAAAACTCTCGACAATTCAGACACTCACTATCATGTAGAGTTCTGTAGCAAACAGGTTGGAGCTTACACGTTATGTGTCGTATTGTGCCTGTGTGTCTCACTGTAACGTAGCCCCTTTGATGACCATCAGTCTGCTACTCCTTTGTGTTTCCCGGTTCCTCAAGCGAAGATTGTGTTTTTTTGCCTCGGACCGACATAACGATTTATGGCTCATCTGTGTGACGTATAGAATGAGAAACCCAATAGGGCATGAAACCAGACTAGACCCTGTTGTTGTTGGGGACACTGTCTGAGGGAACGGGGCGTGAAACGATTTCATTTCCAGTGAGGAATGGAAGAGATTTATTTGGTGGGGCGTGAAAGAGTCCTGTTCGAGAATTACTACATAAATATATTCTTTTAATACATGACTTTTAACTTTTGCATAATATGTACTTTTAAAAAAATATTTTAAAGTAGTTTTATATATATGTGCAATTGTGTGTGTGTGTTGTTTTATTACATAGTTTAAAATTTAAATGTGTTAGAAAAAATTCGAGAGTTTCTTCTTACTCTCTTTATTATTCGAAGTTTTTCATCGGTCCCTTCAGCTTCGAATTATCAAGAGTCGACTGTATATATAAAAAAGGATGTATTACCGTGAAACCTTCAACATAAGATTGCTACCGAACACAGCTATAGCTATGAAACAAGGAATTAGAAAATCTAATAACTATTCAACGTCATGGAGTATACCATAAAATAAAACGTATTTCGTTACTGCAAGAGGAACCACATTACTACATAAGAAAGAAACTGCGAAAAATCAGAATCCTGATGTCAAATTTCATACAGAAATTAGTACAATAAATAAGAAAAGGAAAAATAATGCATGAAATGCTTTTCTCAAATAATAGAAGTCTTGCATATCACTTTGACCATTCCTCCTATTTGAAGTTATACTTCTTTTGGCGCGATAGGAAAAAATGATGAGAGCCAATTTTTGCGATGTGCGCGCACACCGTTGTCTAATAACTTTGGAAGTTATTGAGGGATCTTGGCTATATGGGTGTCGATCGAATTGGCGTGCCCCCCCCTCATGTATTTGATATCTATGTTCTTGCGGTTGGGACAGGGGAGGGCTTGCACACTACAATATCAGTCCTCCATGTTATGGAGGTGGAAATGGGGTAGGAAATTTTCTGACATGGCACTTTTTTGTGCTAGGGGACTGATATTTGGGGGATCGGTAATAACTATAGTTATAAACCATATCTGTTTGGAGGCATCCCTCCCAGTGCATTCCCCTTCTACAGATTTAGGCCAATATCTCGGCACCCGAGCCTCACAGTCCATTCGGACCTGGCTCATTCGATTCCTCTCTATCTGCTCTTCCAGAAGAATAATTTCATGCTCATAGTGTTATTTCTTCCACAGTTCTTGTTTTATTTTTAAAATTGTTTAAATTCACAATATCTTGGCTCCTGTTTGAGATTTGAACCAACTATTCCACTCGTCGAGACCCATCCAGTTATCTACTTTATTCACATTGGGTAGGCATGGGAAGGGCCTAAGCACTAAAATATCATGCCCCCATGTTAATTCTATGGGGAAGAAATGTCACCCCCTAAGGAATTGAGCTAGGGACTTGATTTTCAGAGGTCCGCCATATTTTCGTATTAGCGCAAGCTTTACGTGGAATTGCCCCATGTTATTGGTCCTACTGTCCCTGTGCGGGGGTATTTAAATTTATTTAAATCGTGATTATATCCCGGGTTTGGCTGGTCCGAATGTAGAAATAATTTTATAATGATACTAGCTGTTACCCGCCCGCTTCGCTGGGTATTTCATGATGTTTTATAAATTTTTACTGCTTATATATATGTATAAATTATTGATATCTAAGTCCTAGCATTAAGAATTCGATTGAATTGAAAAATATACTTATACCTGTAACTGTCACCTGTTGATAAAAAAAAAGGGCAGAACTCATCTACTTTGTATTTTCTAAAAATCTCTAAAATTGAAGCATAGAATGATCTCTTTCGTAACTCAAAAACCAAGTGGATTCCCGCAAAACTAATTTTCGGTGGATCTCTACTCCGTAAATTGAACATTCAAGCCAAATTTCAAGTCTAAATCTAACAGAAAAAAGCAAAAGTTTTACTATAAATATCCCCGTAATCCCGTTGAGAGCCGTTTTCCAAAATTATCGCTCTTAGCGGATTTCAATTCAACAAAAGAAAAATGCAAACCAAATTTCATTATTATAGTCCTTGTAGCTCGAAAAAAGTAATTTTTTTTGTCAATACGTCCCAGTAACCCCCTGCAACCCCCCAGAACTTGCTTTGCTTAAAATTTATTCTTAGTGGATCCTTATTCAATAAAAGAAACATGCTTAACAAATTTCAAGTATATGGGTCTAACAATTAAAAGCAGGAATTTTTTTCTGTAACTCCTCTTGACCCCTCGCAAACATCTTTAGGGGTCAATTTTCATTTTACTCTTTGTTAGAGGAACTCTATTTCATGAAAGGAACATGCCTACCAATTTTCAAGCAGGATGATCAAGTAGTTTAAAAATGGAAATATTTATCGATTACGCCTCTTAATCTCCCGAAATTAAACTTGGTAGTTGATATTCGCGAAACCCATTTTGTAGCGGTTCTCTACTTTACGAAAGGAATCTGCTTATCAAATTTCAAGACTGTACGTCTAACAGTTTAAAAATGGGGATAATTGTCTATAACGCCACTTGAGCCCCCGCAACGCCACTTCTGGGTCTGTTTTCACAAAACCCATTTTGTAGGGGAATTGCACTCTATGAAAGGAATCTGCTTAGCAAAATTTGAAGACTGTGCGTCCAATTAATTAAAAATGCAAAAACATATCAATAACGCCCCTTGAACCCCCGCAACACCTCCTAGGGGTCGATTTTCACAAAACACATTTTGCAGTGTATTTCTATCCTATGAGAGGAATCTGCTAACCAAATTTCAAGACTGTGAGTCTAATAGTTTAAAAAAAGAAATAATTATTTATATCTGCCCCCCCCCGCAACACCCCTTGGGGGTCAATTTTCTCCAAACCCGTTTTGTAGCGGATATTTATTCCATGAAAGAAACATTCCTACCAATTTTCAAGCAGGTAGGTCAAATAGTTTAAAAACGAAAATATTTATCTCTTACGCCACTTATTCCCCTGCAACGCCACTTAGAGGTCTGTTTTCACAAAACCTTCTTACAGCTGATCTCTACTCTATAAAAGAAATCTACTTATCAAATATAAAGACTGTGCGTCTAATAGTTTAAAAATGGAAATAATTATCTATAACGCCCCTTAAGTCCCCTCAACGCCACTTGGGGGCAATTTTCACGAAACCCATTTTTAGCGTATCTCTACCCTATGAGAGGAATCTGCTTACTAAGTTTCAAGACTGTACGTCTAATAACTTAAAAATAGGAATTTATAACTCCCCTTAAACCCCCCCCCCGCCCCGCAACACCCTTTGGGTGTCAATTTTCCCAAAACCCATTTTGTAGTGGATATTTACTCCAGGAAAGAAACTTACCTACCAATTTTCAAGCAGGTTGGTGAAGTAGTTTAAAAACGGATATATTTATTTATTACGCCCCTTAATCCCTCGCAACGCCACTTAGAAGTCTGTTTTCACAAAAACCGTTTTGTAACTGATCATTATTCTACGAAAGGAATCTATTTATCAAATTTAAAGACAGTGCGTCAAATAGTTTAAAAATGGAAATAATTGTCTATAACGCCCCCTAAGCCCCTACAACGCCACTTAGGGGTCGATTTTCACCAAACTCATTTTGTAGCGGATCTCTACTCTCTGAAAGGAATCCGCTTACCCAATTTCAAGATTGTACATCAAGTAGTTTAAACATGGAAACAATTATTATTAAAGCCCTTAACCCCCCGTAACGCCCCTTGCCTTTCGAATTTCGGAAAATTCTTTCTTAGCTGATGTCTACTCTATCAAAGGAACATGTCTACCAAATTTCAAGTCTGTAGGTTGAATAGTTCCAGAGATTTCGTGATTAGTCTGTCAGTCAGTCAGTGAGTGAGTCGCTTTTCTCCTTTATATATATAGATTTAAATAAACTTTATTTATAACTAGATAATTCATTATAATAAAACTTTCAATGTATTAAATACTTTTTTTTTCTATTATTAGTGTCGTTTTTTCTACAAACGTAAAAATAACGCGAAGGATAAAATTTTTAGAAAGATTCTTATCTTGTAACGCCAAAAAAGTATAACTTCTTAAGTGCACACACACTTTTTTTTGACAAAGGCAAGAAAATTGATAATGCATCAACCTGAATATTGACATTTCTTAAGTTATGTGACTACCTTCGGAGCATATTTTTTTAAAATATATAAATTTTCTACTAAATAAACACTTTTCTATTTGAAACGAGGCAGAAACTAGGAATTCAAATCGAATTATCCACAAAATTAAAATTACTTTTCGAGATATTGGGAGTTCTGAGTGAAATTTTAATGAAAAACTGGAGTTAGGGTAAGCATTGTATTGAACATTCTAATTAATATATTCAAAAATACTTATACAATACATAAATAACATCATTATCTGTGCTTAGAGCTGTGATATTTGTAATACTTTTTGAAAGTTTTTAAAATACGTCAATTTTTATGCAAGAACTCAATTTTTTTTACAAAAAACTAATGTTATTTTCTCACAAAAAGTGCAATAAAATGCATAAATACATACACAGAGAATAGAGTATAATCTATAATACAGATAAAACTAATTAAAACATTTTCGAAAAATTTCGATTCTATATCTGAAAAAGAAATTCTGTAGTAATTCTGCAGAATTATGAAAAATTTTCTACTAACAGTACGTTTTTTAAACTCACGTATTTATAGCTCTAACTCACTTACACTTCAAGTTTAACTGATCTGAACTTTTTTTAACCCTTTTTCTTTTTTATGGAGAGTTTTATAGACTATAACAATTGTCATTTTTAGTGAAATTTTGATGAAAAATTGCATTACGATCTTTTACACAAAACACTAAAAAAATGTATTCAAAGAATACAGTACATAAATAACATGCTTACATGTATTAGGAATTAAAAGATTTGAATTAAAAAATTTTAAAGTTTTTGTAAGTTTTATAAATATGCCAAATGTTGTGCAAAAACTCGATTTTTTAAAAAAAAATTAATGATTTTTTTCCCATATAATAGCAATGAAGTACATAAATATATACACAGAGATTAGATTTTGATTCCTAACAAGATATAAATTTTGATTCATATTATAGACAGAACTTAATAAAACATGTCCTGAAAGTTTTAATTCAATATTTTAAAAATATCTTGTGTAGGAAACTACTTCCGGTTTTGTAAACTCCATTTCTGGTTTACTAATTATGCTATAACTTTGCTTCTAAACAACATAGAAAAAAATATAAGTGTTTTTGAAATCTTAAATGTATCAGCTATAAAATAAAAACATAAAAGAAATTTAGAACATTTTCACCAAAATGGCAAATTTTGGGTTGTCACGTACCTTAAGAATACAGAAACATACTATTAGAATATTGTTTTTTGAATCAAATTTCGCTCATTCCTCACTATTCTACTATAAATTTAATTCATTAGCAACAATAATTAATTACCCATTCAAATCACATCCTTATAAAACAATAAACAATAATAATAAAAAACTTTTTTATGTATTCTTAAAATAATGAAAATATTAACAGAAAAAACAAAGGATAAACTCCTAGACTATTATTACACACTTATAACTGCATTTGTAGCTATCCACAATTTCAACAACATAATACCTACAAAAACATCTGTATCTAACTTCACGGATTTTTAAAAAGTACTGCTCATCTAAATCATTAAAAGCATTATAAAAAACAACCAGAAAAAGTTTCAAAACACGTTATAATGTTTACATATGAAAAAAAACAACCCTTAGTGTTTCAAACGTAAAACGAAAAATTAAAGTAAGTTAATAAATTATAATTGTTATGGCTACGAAAAATTCAGACATCCCGAGTTCTATTTTGAGTTTTCGCTTCGAGATACTATTAAAAAAAAATTAAATAATTGGCTCAGTAATATACCTCTTGCTAAGAAATTTCGTACATTTTTTTAAAAAAGTCCCTTACAATTAAAATGACCATAGTATAGATTTCATATACTATGGTCATTTTTGGGGGAATGTGTTACCTTAATAAATTGAATTGTTTTGTTTGGGAAACCGATCGTTGTGTATGATATCCGAGGAAATTAAACTTAGGCATAGTTAGTCTCTTAATGATCTGATTCAACAAAATATTCAACTTAGATTCAATTGGTTTCAGTGGCATATAATTGATGAAAAAGAAAATTGTGAATATTTTTAAAGTAGTTCAATTTAAATCGTGGAAGGATGGACATGTCCTGTTTGTAGAATATAGTTGGAGAAAAATATAGATTATTTTCATTGTAATAAAAGTAATAAATCCCCATAAAGGAACAGTTTATTTGCATCTCATTTATAAGATATGTAATCAAAACAGGTAATTATTTTATGGGCCAGCTGGTTGGCGCAATTGATTAGGCTCTGGCCTTCACCTATAAGTTTGCAGGTCGTAAAAATCCCCTGCCCAAGTTGGTGGATTTTCATGATGTAGAAAACCGACAGCGTCTATGTCGTTTGATTATGCGGCGTGTTAAAGAGCCCTAGAGTGCATGTTTTTGGCTTGGCAAAATTAAAATTCCCAAGCACAATGTCACATCGTTAGAACACAGGTGACTCCTACAAAGGAGGAAACTGAATGTCAAAATTAAAATGTGGCAATTGGTATCCTCCTCTATTGTGCCACTCTAAAATGTGGTACCAGATCCCGGAAAATGTACTATGTTTGTAATGGTAATCAATAGTACGCCAAGACCATTTGAAAAGAGGGGGGGGATATTACTATAGGTTAGGTCCCTGCAGATTTTAGCCTTACTGCCACATGGGTATTTAAATTTTAAGTTAAAGTATAGGGGGGTGAAACACCAGATTTCTATAACGAATAACTAATTCCAATTGAATTTAGTATAAAGGAATTGTTCAGTGTACGTGTATGAGAATGTAAAACGCCCTCTAGCGCTCATAGTGATTCAGTGTATTCTTAGACTCCAACGAGAGAGGAGTCCCGAGTCGAGTCGTTCCGAGAAAATAAAAATCAGTTCACTGCTATTGAGAGCTTTTATTTCAACGTTTGTGTGTGTCTGTGAGATACTGAGCTACCCCACAGGAATATATGCTGAACTGTTTAGGCTGGAAGAGCCAGAATACAAAGGGTAACGGATGTATTCGTGTTTTTTTTTACTAATAGTCCTCTTGGGGAAAAATGGGTCTTTAAAATTCAATCTATTGAAAACTTCCCACCGAAGTAGATGTGATTATTTAAATTATGACTTGTAATAAAGATTAAACTTTAGAGTTAAGAGAATGAGAGGTTAGACAGCTAACGGATGGCAGTGATTTATTAGTGTGAAGCTAGGCAAGAGAACTTCATTACTTATTTGATTAATATTAAGATTGACGATTTGGTCCATTAAGCGTTCCATTTGGATTAGAACGAATTGAATTAAAAGGTGTATTGCTTCGACGAAAGTGATCCAATTTACTGTTAATTCTCCTAGTATCTCGTCTACCCCGCGATTGCATCCCATACTTAGTAATTGGTGCATTTCTTAGTTTGGATTTTTGAATTTGTGTCGTAACTGAAAATTTGAATTGACTATCGAACAGAATTTGTATAGACTATCTACGGATAGTGAACAATGGGAAAATATATGATGCAAAAAAACAGAATTCGAAAACCTGAAATTTCTCATTTTGGAATAATTTAAAAGTTTTCTACGTTTTTTAAAAAATTAATTCATATTGAAAATTTTTAGTTTAGTTCATCATTTTACACTTCTTTTTATTTTTGAAATTATGTTTATAAAAATGTTTAAATTCTGTGAAGCACAAAGAAAAGAATTTTATGTTTAGATAATTTGTACTTCGCGAAATTTTTTAATTAGCTAAAAAACACAAAAACTAAAATATTCTAATGTAATAAATTAATTTTTTCCCTATAACTAAAAAACTTTTCTTTCACCGAATGGATTTTATACCTGGCTTGAAATTTAAATATAGAATCATTCGAATAATAATGAAGAAAATCTTGTTTCTTAAATCAAATTCATTTGTTCGGCAGGAGCGATTTTTTTAATTAACAGAAGGTCGTTCACACTTTATGGAAAATATTTTGACAAACATTTATCAATAGATACCGAATTTTTCGTGGAAATTTGCTGCTATTTGATGGCCACGATTCTTGAAAACAGCTTTACCGCGAATTTTCCATGATAGTAAACTTTTTCTTAGTACTGCCAAGCAAATTTTACACCACTCCCCTCGAACCGTTTTCAAAAGTTCATTAATTGCTATTGGATGCTGTTTTCCTAAGGTTCGTTTTAATAAATCGAAAGCACAAAAGTTCGCTGCAGAAAAGAAGAGTGAATTCGCACGTATTGCATAAAATTGGATACGCATTATTCCTTTGTTTCTAATTCTTTCTTTGCTAATTAAGAGGAAGTTGACTTAGATGTGAAGTTTAAATTTATTAATGACCTTTCCATATCTAGTTGGAATTTCTTCTACAAAAATTGGTTTTAAAATATTCCCCTGATAGTAGAGTGAACTAATTTTGGCTTTACTTGAGACTTTTTTGAGTTTTAATTTTGTATTGTTAGAAATCCTGAAACTATTATGAATCCCTTTGGGAGCTTTACTGTACACAGACGATGCCATTTCGTACAGTCATTCCCGTCAGTTGAACAATAGGAAATTGATCTACTATTCTTTTTTCACTTAAATATACCCATACCGCTTCTAGTACGGTTATGTTTCAATTAAAAGAAAATCTTAGCAGATGATTATTCTGAAGCTGCCTAAGTTTTATCTCAAAATGCAAACGAGAAAATGAATTACGAGATCGTTTCCATAAAGTGTGAACGACCTTCTGTATTAATCACACAAAATACAAAAATACACAGTAAATATTCTTACCTGCAGTGTTTTCCTGCAGAGAGGTAGCTTATAGGCTGTTTATCTTGCCTTCAAAAAGGCAGTTTTATTACAAAAAAATTCTGAAATGGGGAAAAAATACATAAAATATTAGCATATTCGATAGAATACAGAACACACACACACAAAGACAGCCACTTAAATAGTTAAAAAATATACTTTTTACTAGCACTAATAATACTATCGAAAAATCACACCTTAAGACTGAATGCTATGAATTTTTTTTTTTAATTCTAGTTCAAAAAACTAATTAATATATGTATTATTTTTATATTCAAAACTTTAAAATACCTTCGCAAATTATCTTTTAACACAATTACCTCCTTCTTCCCCCCCCCCCCCCAGTCTTCAAAATACCAGTATAGAATATTTTAAGAAAAATATGAAATTTCTCTCAAAACAATTCATTTAGTAAACTTACATGGACAAATATAATTCTTCGAAAACTATTTTTTACATTAAATATTGAGTATGAAAAATCAAACTTAGCTTTAAAAAAAAAACTGTTTTGTCTTAAGCAGAATCGATTCCCGATCATCATAACCCCCAATTAGTAAAGCGAAAATAATACCAATAAAAGATTTAATTAAGTTTTATTTTACTAAGCGCAAAAGAAATAAATGAAAAATGGAACTTCATAAATAGAATTTCTTTTTCGCGATATTCAGCACTCAATTATGATACATGAATGCGCACTTTAAAATACTAAACAAGAGCTATATATAAAAGATTATCAGAATTAATTATGGTTAATTATTTCAAAATATCCTCTCATTACTAATTTAATTCATTACTTTATTTGGCAAATTTATCTACAGAAATCAAGTAAATATGTACGAGAAAAAAATGCAACCACAATTCCATTAGTAAACTTACATTGATTTATACAATTCTTCGAAAATTATTTTTAACAATAAATATTCAGTATAAAAAACCAAATTTAGTTAAATAAAAAAAACTATTCTGTCTTATAAACTTATTAAACAAAATCAATTCCAGATTATCATAATCAACAATTTATAAAGCGTAAAGAATACCAAAAAATATTTATAATGAAGTTTTATTTTAATACACAAATGAAGTAAATGAAAAATGGTACTTTACAATTTCTTTTTCGCAATATTCAGCATTCAATTATGATACATGAATGCATACTTTAAAATACTAAACAAGAGCTATAAAAGATAATCAGAACTAATTATGATTAATTATTTCAAAATATCCTCTCATTGCTAATTTATTTCATTACTTTATTTGGTAAATTTTTCTACAGAAACCAAGTAAATATGTAAGAAAAAAATATACAATTTCTGAAGAACTCATAAATTTTTTTAATTATTGAATACTTATCAATATAAATATCTAGAAATATAAAAAAAACCGCAAAGAAAGCCTTTCATTTGGATGTACTAAAGTCATCACAGACATTAATTTTTTTTTTTAAACTGCCGACATGCTAGTCAGACATAAAATCATATTTTAAATATGTTAAAAAATTTAACACAGTTAAAAAAACAAAATTACTCACACTTAAATTTCGGTATAAAAAGAGAATATAATGAGTAATTTCGATATAATCTGATAAATATGACAAGTTAGCACTACACGATAAGACGGTAAGCGAAATGGTGCGATTTTTAATAATCTTGTTTTAATACCTCAGTCATATATCCACCCATAATGAAGGATAGCTTCTGATTGGTCTTCCAGTTTTAATAACAAAGCAGGAAAAAACTCATAGACTAAACTAAAAAAAAAACATCTGCGCTCTTTTGTAAAAATCGTCAGGTTTGCTTAGATTTTCGCTTTTAAGTTTTTGATAAACATCTCTGTGGAGAATATTAATTGTTGAAGATACAAACTATGAAAGACTATTCGATTTAGAAATGGGGAGATTATTTCTCATTCGATAGGCTTAGAAGTTTTATAAGTTGATTCTCAATATATTTTTTACCCTCTACTTGAAATTAAATATTATTCGAAATAGTTGAAATATTAACATTAAGACATTTTAGATTGCTACATAAAAATGCGAGAATTTTTGAAAATATATGAAAAAATTGCGTGTATGTGATCTTAAATTATTTAAACTATTAAAAATAATGCAGACAATTTTCACCTCTGCCATATATATATATATATATATATATATATATATATATATATATATATATATACTGAAGTAGAGTTATTCATAATTGCAGTTTTTCATCTCGCATTGTTAGGAATGTTTCAATTAAAATTTTGCAATACACACTTTTTTTAAAAAAAAAAACAGTTGTAGTCTTTTGTGTTTAAACTTTAAATTTTTTTAATTGAATTGTTTTTACTGAAGAATTTTCCCACCTTTTAAGGTATTCGACTGGTTGCGACAATTTAAAAAAAAAAGTGGAAATGGGGATTCTTTTGTTATTTTTAGATTTGTTGAGTGCATTTTAAGAAAAATGTGCTAAAATTAACAAGAGAAAATAAAATTATTATTACTAAAATGGGAAAAAATAGGTAAAAATTGACAAAAAATAGCATAAACGCGGCCCATTCTGCACCAAAGGTTTATGAACACATTTTCAATTTTTTCAATCTAATGTGTTGCTATATTATTCATTTTTGAAACGACCTTCAGGATAAGAGATATTTTCTTTTTTACAAAAACTAGAGCACTTTATCTCAGTTATTATATGAAATTGCTTAAAAAACAGTCATCATATTCACATAAGGGACTGCAAATTTTGTAATAAAACAGTGATTGATAAATCTGAAAATTAAAAAATTCTACTATTATACAGAACTTACAGAAAAAATTTCAGTTAATTATGTTCAAAACTGTTTTAGGAATCACTGACCCCGTTTGATTATTTTCAAAAAATCACATTTCGAGTCAAAGGCGTTTTAAAGTATGACATCTTGGTTAAAGTAATGGTATATGCTTTTACTAAAACACTTTTTGTTCTAGTGAACGGAAAATTATAAACTCGGTATTCTTAGAAAGCTAATAAGATGTCCCATAAAATAAATTCCTAAAAAAATTTGTCAAATTTTGGCAAAATTCACAATTTTAGGGTAGTCGGATACCTTAAGTTGGATAAAACAGTTGCAGCGAATTTGTCTTATGATATTGTGAGAGGATTATTGACAAAACAGCACTTAAGAAGAAATCAATTCATATAAAAGAAATCAGTAATGAGTGAATATTAGTATACTGGGGAATATCATCAGAAAAGTTTAAGTTTTAAATTAAATATTATAGTAGTGCTTACTAGAACACAGCAAATGTAAGCCTCTTGCTCATCAATAAGAATCCTAGTGTTAAAAGTTGTTATTTTTCTACAGTTGTGAAAGGAAATTTTTACGAACTGAAAACTAAGACATGGAAATGGTGCTCGGTTTCTATGTAATTTCCCTAAATTAGCAAGAATAATCTGTACGCTGAAGTAATTCCTGTATTTTGTACGTACCGACATATGGAATTCATTTCGTTTTGATGTCAAATTCGTCTGAATACATTGTAAATCATTCATATGTGTGCGTGATTTAACACTAAACTTGCCTGCATATTTTATAGTATATACCCAGTTCTGACAATGGTTGGCAATTACCGCTTCTCAAGTAAATTTTGTATTCTTTTTCATTTTTTGTTATAATTAATTCAGAATTTAAATGAAAAATAATTTTCATATAACTATTAGAAAACTTTTATGTTTCTAATTGGATTATTGAATTGGTTGTTGAATTTTTTGCGAAACTATTTCATTAATTGAAGTTTCGATATTCTGATTATTCTTTTTTTTCACATTTTTCTTCGGAACTAGAGAACATTTTCAATTTTTTTCGATGTTCTCTCTTCACCAGTATATATATCCGAGTCCAATATATCAGTCCTCACAATCAGAATTTTCTGCTTTGTCTATTTCAGAGCATAGCTCGCTTATATTACAAACATCTCTCAAGAATTTCATTTGAATTGACTTTTTAGAGGGTAAATTTTTGAATTTGTGTTTGCTTTATTCCTAATTGTAAAATTACAAGTAAAATTTAAAAAAAATTAAGTCAATTCCTAATTAGGTCAACAAAGAAATTTTTTTTATTTTAGTTATTTTTTATTAAAAAATTACAACTAATGTAAATATATAAAAACATACATATGACAGAATCACAATATTAAGTGGCAAAATGGAATGCGATTTTCCATTACCCACTTTATTCATTAACCACATTTTCAGAAATTATGCCATCCCAGGTAGGAATCGAACCCACGAACGATGGGTTAGAAGCCCAACGCACTATCCGCTGCGCTACAGGGACATAACGAGTGATTTTCTTTTTATATATGGTGTTGTATAATTATTTTCGTTGCTATTTATTCATTAATTAAATTTAGTTAATGAATTAATATTTGAAAAAACTGTATTAACATCAAGTGTCCATCCACTGCAAGTTTAGAAAATGTATTTCAACTTGAGTGGATGAGTAAAAAGTACTTTATTAGCAATTGAAAATTTGAACCAGATATATATATATATATATATGTTATGGCCTAAAACCGAAGCTCGACTAGTTCCCGAATTGGCCGGCCAAATCGCACATTGGCCGGGGCGTGTGGCCAATGTCCGATGTACTGGAAATGAATAGCGTATATGCGACTTTGGCCGGCCAATTCCCGAAGTGCCCTGAACTCCCTGGCCAATGTTCGATGTGCTGAAGCAAGACTGTTCGGTAGGGGCGCTTTCTACACAAGCTAGGAACAGAACATGGTATTCTCAAACAACTGTACTCCAGAAGTGAGTTTTCCATTTTGCAAGAGAAATTACTTACATTGGCATCCGTGGACACAGAGGAAAAATCATTAAGAACCGTTGCCTCTTCACAATCGCTGACCGGCGGCCAAGACTACACTCGATGCAGTTGCACTACCAAGTGCTCAACAAATCGCTGTAGATATAAAAATAACAAACTGCTGTGCAATTCGAAATGTCAAAAAAGTTCATCTTGTTGTAACAAGTGATGATACTGATAATTTTCTGGAAAAAAATTCAGTAGGTAATGTGATTATCTTTTTGTTTGTTTTCTTCAAAGAGAGGAAATTTTCATAAGAGACCAGAAGGTTTCTGTTACTGTGAGATCCTTACTCACTAAAACTTCTCCCTTCAGACTACAGCCCACCTAGGACCACCGTACCTCCTTGGCCTTTGTTCCGAAGGTCGATCCTAGGCGCCTAAGAGGGGCGGATTCGACGGAAAACTCCTCTGTGGCAGTTATAATGTGATTATCATTAGCATTACGGTATGCAAACACCCAAAATTTGCTCATGACCTTTTTCTTCTGACTTTGACCGATCGCCCCATGTCATTTTGCGAATTGACTGGCCAAACCCGGAAATCAAGGAAAAATCGGACTTTGGCCGGTCATTGTGAGACGATATTTGCTGTTTCGCGATTTGGCCTGGCCAATTCGGGAACTGGTCGATTTCGGGCTTTGGCCGTAACATAGTATACATATATAAAGGAAGATTGTGAACTAATAGTAGGAATTGGAAGGGGGGGGGGAGGTGCGCGTTATACGGCGGATTTTAAGGTATACATTATAGTGACGCAACAAGACTAGTGATTTTCAACTAAGCTGGTGTCATGTAGATTATTTGTGTAAAATGGTGAGAATAAATAAAATATAAAAACAAAATGGAATGTAGCTTTGCATGAAATAAAAAAATACAGTTGAAAGTATAAATAAAATGCAAAGCATATTTTACATCAATATTAAAATAATTAACTCTTAAACCACGTTAAGAAGAGAACTAAATAAAAAGAAGTGTCTAAAGCAGGCAACCTAAGGCACGCGGAGCTGTTCTCAGTGGCACTTTCTGCCCCGCTCTCTAATAAGTTATAAGATAAAGTTAAACCGCTCTGTCTCTCCTTTCTAAACCTCAAGCATTTTTATTAAAAGGATATTTCTCTTACTTTATATTCTTTGTCATAAAACGATTTTGCTGAATCTGATTGCGTGTAATTTGTGTCAATTCTGTAAAAAAATAAAAAATTGGCAGTTATAGAGACTGCCGATAGAAGTGAAAACTTAGAACTTTTATTATTAAAATTTGAAATTTCATAATGTTTGAATTAAAATGATCAACATCAATCTGGTTTTCACATCTATTGGCACTCCGAGCAACAACTAAATGCATGTTTATATGGTTTTTTATTATTCAAACACATTACGGGCTGTGCAAGATCATGACAAAATATAAATACAATTCAATTAAAATATAACAATTAATATACAGTCATATTATTTATGGGTAGTATTTGTATTTACTTTAATTTCACTGTACTTGATTTTTAACATTATTTTAATTGTTTGAATCATTGCCATCATTCATTTCAAGAATACTTAGACTTTTCGTACTTTCAATTATTTCATTTTGTTCTAAAAAGGATACAATATGCTTATGGTGACCAAAGTAAGAAAGGAAAATGTTTGATTCGAATTTATCTAAGTATCGCGTAAAAACCTCATCGATCGTCGTTTTATGTTTACTGAGTTTTCGATCATTAGACATATTTGAATTAAGTGTTTCATTAAGAAATTCAATTAGTGGTAGATTTTTATCATCTGCAAAGTTAATATTGAAGTCTCCACTTAAAATCATGGTTACATTGTCATATTTTCCACCAAATCTTTTTTCGAATATATCAGAACCTTTTGTATAGACCATCAAATTTTCGAATAAAATTTTTTTTATCTGTCTCATAGATTTTCCAGGCGAAATGTAAACGGCAACCATTAATATGTATTGTCCAATTTCGGAATCGCAACAAGCAATGCACAGTATATACACATTGAATTTTTCACTAAATCCATTCAATTTCACTTATAAGATATACACAGCACAATACGTCAGCTGTATAGCTACAGATATACTGCTGTAAGCATGTCGGTGACGCGAACGCACGAGATTTCACCCATCCAAAAAGTATCTAAAACGAACAGCACACTGCGCGTGCGCCAGTCAGAGCATGTCGGTGACGCGAACCCATAAGATTTTCCCCAACCAAAAAGTGCCCAAAGCCGCTAAAGAAGTTTTCACTTCAAAAAATTAATGAGAAACAATAAGAAACTAATAAT
The DNA here is from genome assembly GCA_019973975.1 of Trichonephila clavata. NCBI lineage: Eukaryota > Metazoa > Arthropoda > Arachnida > Araneae > Nephilidae > Trichonephila > Trichonephila clavata. Next base: position 91,148 of record BMAO01034656.1, read on the forward strand.
GAATTTATTTTGCCAGTATTAAAAACTGTCAAATACATACATCCACCTATAATTATTCTAATAGTCAGTATCATGTTTTAAAAATGATTCATCCCTCCCATTGTCGCAGCTGACATCAGCATCGGTGCCGGTGTCGCCATTTTCCCACACTTAGTCGTTTTCTGTGCCATACAATGCATTTGTTATGCAACGGTTTTTTTTTTGAAGAATGTATTATAGAATAATGTAAAAGAACTATATATACACTGGTGTGCAAAAATTAAGGACGAGACGGTTTTTTCAATATAACTTTGTACAAAAGCATTCCAAATCAACACATTTAATACCGTAAGATCCCCAATACGTAAGGACATGAGTAATGTAAGCAACACTTACTAAAAGAGAAATCAGAGGGATAAAAAGAAGCTTTATTGAAAAAGTAGCATGGAGCGCAATGCGACTGAAGGCCGAAACATCCCTGTGATGGGTGTCCAGTAAGAAATATACGGTCTTTAGTAGGTGATATGATCTCCCCTGACTGCTAGGCAGGTTTCACAGCGTCTGCCCATGCTGAGAATGAGGGTGTCAATGAGTTGTTGAGGCATTGCTGCCCATTCGTCTTGCAGCGCCAATCGAAGCTCCGGAATCGTTACTGGTAGTAAGGTACGAGCTGCCAAGCGTCTGCCTAGAAAATCCCATACATGCTCGATGGGATTGAGATCCGGAGATCGTGCCGGCCAATCCATATGTTCAATATCCTCACTCTCTAAGAGCTGTTCGGCAGCTACTGTGCGATGACATGGTGCATTGTCGTCAATGAAAAGGAACTGCGGACCCATAGCGCCTCTAAAAAGACGCACATATGGAAGAAGAATCTCGTTACAATAACGGGTCCCGTTGACTGAACCTGCGTCGAAGATGTGAAGGTCTGTACGACTACCAAGTATGATGCCTCCCCAAACGAGAACACAGCCACCTCCATACCTGTCCCTTTCAATGATGTTCGAGGGATGATTGCGGCTTCCCCGCTCTCTCCAGATGAGTATGCGATGAGAATCGCTACTCAGACTGAATTTGCTCTCATCTGTAAAGAGTACTCGTCCCCATTCATTGTCTCTCCAATTCCGGTGTTCCTGGCACCACAGAGAACGCCTTCTCCGATGGGCAGGCGTTAGAGGTACACACCGTACAGGGCGTCGTGCAAACAGACCACCACCGTGCAGTCATCTGGCCACAGTAAAACGCGATATCGGTCGTCCAGTCGCCTGTGTCGTGTATCTAGCGATTTCTCCCGCTGTCTGCCGCCTGTTTCTTCTGGCCTGTAAGGCAATATGCCGGTCATCTGCAGGTGTGGTTCCTCGTGGACGACCACTACTGAACCCCCGGATAGCTGTTCATGTAGTTTGAAATTGTCTCCAAAGTCGTGAAACGATGCTGTGAGCAATTCCGAACTCTACAGCCACACTTGTCACACTGCGACCTTCCTTCAACTTCCCAATGATTCGACCTCGGGTAAAAGCATCCAGATGTCGTCTAACAGATTGATTATTCGCCATTTCTCGCTGAGGCAGCAACTCGGTGTGATTTTAACTGCTATACGGTGTGCAATCTCTTTGCCAGAAATACTAATCTTACACTGACAACATGCTTTACTACTCAGACACTCCCCCATTACGTCTACCTGCATATCTGCGCATGTGCTACCGTACATCACCTCACTTAATATCCTGATTGGTCTTTCTGTCCGCTCTGCCTCTTCGTTCAGCTGATATGCTAATTTTTCGACTTCGTCCTTAATTTTTGCACACCAGTGTATATTAAAAATTGTTGAACACTTACAAGTAAAAATTATATGGTTTTGCTTACGCTACTGAAGTATTTGTTTCTATGGTGTCAAATTTTCAGTGGCCTCTGCACTGTTCTGTTTTTTTCCCTGCATATAAAATTGCTACCCCCTTTCCCCCAGAAAAAAGTTTGGGAAGGAAAAAACTCTGTACCCTTTCAGCATAAGCAACTGCAGCTGGTAATAAAATGTTTTTCATTTTTAATGCTGAGCAGTACGAAAACTTATTATTAGATTGTATTCGTACTGATTATTCATGCCATTTGATAGGAGTGGTCTGCATTTAATTAGCCACTGCTGGTTGCAGCTATCTAAGGATTATTAAAAACAAAAAACAGAGATAAAAATGTATGATGTAAGCTCTTACCAACTGAACACGAGGTTTTTTTTTCTCATTCTGCATTCTTAAATTTTATGATGTTTTTTTTTAAGCAATTGATGCACAATTTGGGACGTTGGAATTGATGAAATCTACTTAAAATTTTCATACTTTGAAAAGCACTGCACTTATAAATAAAATCAGAATTTACATATTACACAAGAGCTCAAAGGAATATAGAGAAAATTTTTAGCTTTTAATAATAGGCACTGGTTTGTTAAAGAAACAGAAATAATAATACTGTGCCAAATGTTTTGCTTCTTTTTTTCTTCTAAAAATGCTATAAATTAATCACATTTGTTTAAAATCCATAGTTTATTCGAATTGCTTTCTGGTTTCTCGTTGTAATTTTTCAAAACTGTTCTAAGTTATAAAAGATATGAAATATAATTATGTTTAAATCCTTGAAGTTATAAGGTTCTGCGTAATGTTTAGAATATCTGCCATGGCTCTAATGCATGGGTGGGCAGACTTTTACTGACACGGTCTACTTCTAATTTTTTCATGGTGTTGCGGTCCACTCTGTGGCGTAGGTGTGATAAGCAAAAAAAAAAAAAAAAAGCTCAACAATATTTTTATTATAACAATAATAAATACAGAATATGTACTTGCTTACATAACGACAATAAAAAAAACTTATACACTTTTAAAACTGCGTTTAAGTAAAACGCAAAGTACAAAGATAATAATTATACCCATAAATTTAATATTATCAAATGATGCATTTATTATCAAACAATTCAAAAAACATCAAAAAAATAAATCATTTTTATTTAAAGTTAGCTCTCGTAGTTAAAATTCGGCAGAAGACTTAATCTGCATACTGTCCGTACCAATCTTAAATATCTGAGTATATAATTACTAACCGTTAATCTTGCAATGCATTCTAAGCGGTCGTCTGTGAAAAGGGAATGATAATGTTTTAATTATATACATCGTTGAAGATGTAGATTCACAGATGTAGGTAGAGCGAAAGAACAATGTTAAATGTGAATTGCAGCTTTTTTTACAGTATTAGGATATGTTAGGATTCTTTACTTAATCCATTATTCCAGAAGTTATTCTTTTGAAATTGCGTCTTTTTGCAGGAGAAAAATTTTGTGTTTCAAGAGAGATAAAGAGAACATTTAACATATTTCTTTTCCCACTATTTTATTCTGCTGAGCTTGTCTTGCTGCACTGTGAGTAAACAGTCATTGACTTTAGACACTGTACCTCTAGAAACCTCTAAAAACTGGGATGTTTCGGTCACACTCGCTCCAGCTAGACGGGCTCCCACAATTAGAACTCTTTGAAAATTTGAGAGATCCAACGTTTTACGACTTTGAAAAAAATTCAAGATTTACAGAACTTCGATACAGCTACCGAATACTATCAGTTATATTTACAAAAAAAAAAAAAAAAAAATTCTGGTAGCTAATATTGTACTTAAATGCTTAAGAAGTGCATTAAAAAATATGTCCCTTTTTTCACGGGTATTTCCTGTATTTTGATAACCATCTGTGTTTCTTTTAGTATACACGTACGTCTAAGATCCTATGTGAAGGCGATCACCCCGAAATGTCTTGGCGGTCCACCGGTCGCTCGCGATTGACTTAATGCCCACCCCGACTCTAATGTTTTGAGCTGATTTACTTATTAGTTTTCGATTTATAAAATTATATTATTATGTATCTCAGGAGACGTTTATTTTTAAATCTAAAAAACTTTGATTATGGATTCAAAAGAACCATTAACAGTTTCAAGTAGTTTTGTTTCACCCAAGAATGACATTTTCAAATACCGTAATTACGGGAATCGATGCTGCACTTTTTTTCAAGTGCTAATACAGCTGAAAATCGTGTTCGACAAAAACGAAGGCAAAAAATTCGTTAGAGAAGGAAATTGAGTTTCCATCTATTTCAAAGGGAATAAATTATAGTTTAAAAAAAAAAAACTAAAAAAAGAGAGTACGCTTTTATATATAGTTAATCGAACTGTGAAAAGTAAAAAATAATTCTTAATATAAATATAAAATGATTAACGAGAAAATTAATGCTATAGTGGTAAAAGCGTGGAGTGCTTTGTACTACGTTTTTACACTAACTCTGTATTTCGGAATAGAACTAGTAAGAAATTATAAGAATTGATATCGAGCACCCCACGCTTTTACCACAATGACATTAATTTCTTTTTATTATATTACTCTTATATTAAGAATTATTTTTTACTTTTCAGCTCGATTAACTATGAAAGCGAGTTTTATAATTTCTTCAAACTATAATTTATTTTTTATTTTTTAGTTCGATCTACAATAAAAATGTTTTTTTTTTTTAGTTTTTTAATTTATCATTTATTTATTCATTGATAAAATAATCTTTCTGCTTTAAGGTAACTTAATCTTTTAGTTGCCAAATCTGAAATTAGTCGCTAAATCTGGAAATGGGAAATCGTTAATCCTGATTAGGACGATTTGTGACGGATCTATAAGCGGTTCTACTAATATCTCCTCTTCTCTTTAAACAAAATTTTTAATTCAACCAACTTTCATCGAGAAAGCGAATGTGATTTATGTAAATGAGGTATTTTATATAAATTCGATTTTTGCGTGTTGGCAAAGGGGAAAGAACGTAAGAAAAGAAGTGAAGAAGAAGAAAGCGAGTTGCTGTCACGTTGTTGTTGACACGCTGGAGTTAATACGTTGGAGGTGTGCAAATAGGAGTATCATAAGTTTGAGAATAAGTTAAAGATTACAGAGCGTGGAGCCATCGTCATTTGATCAAGCCAAAAAAGGGTGCCTGAAAGTTTCCGGTGTAGGAGGAAAATATTAAAGGTTCAGACACTGTACATTTGATTAAGTAGAAGCTAGTTATTCGTGCGCGACGTAGTTATAATTGAGCGTATTTAAGCTATCTTAGATTCAGTTTAGGGTCTGTAGAAATATCCCCGAGTTATCGAATCTCACCTATGCACTCTACCATAATTAATATACCTTAATTAGAATTGTGTTGTGTCTGTTTAATAATTGTGAATAAGAATTAATAAATCAAATTAGATTGGAAATAATGTCTGTGAATTATTTAGTTTCTCCTACACATCTAGCCGGGTTTACAGGTAGACCAGAGGGTTCGGGTGTAAGGGGTAACCGAACGTTACCACAAATTGAGCAAAATTATTAAATTATTGTATTATCATCAATTCTTGACAAGTGTGTAAAGTTTAGAATTAATCTGACCTTTTAAAATGGGTAAAAATCGAGTTCGAAGAATCCGTTACATACAAATGAAGCAAGCTTATAAAAGAGAGTTAAAAATTGGACTGAGTTCATCATCCACTTGTAATAATGAATACATTTGAGTATGAATTAATTTTGAAAAAAGAGGAAGAACTAATTTCGCTCTGTAATAATCGTTATTTAATTTTAAAATATTCGGATTAAAATTAGAGGTGATTGATTATTTCATAATAGTAAAAAAAAGGCTTCAAAAATATTGTAACAATTTTCTTTATTTTATTTGCGGGAATTTGAATTTTAAGCACTAACAAATATAGAAATGAAAAAAATGATCGAAACTTATAAATGTAGATGGCGAAATGAGATTGACATTATCATTGTTAGAACTAAATATAAACGATGACCTGTTAACAAGCCACCATTTGGCGCCAGACATCTATGCCTTATATTAAAGATATTTTCAACAAGATACTTGGGGAAATGGTGTGTTTTGGAATTCTTGATACAGTAATATCCCAAACTTATGCGTTAGGTAAGAGCGATTTACGAATTCGCAAGTCGGGGAAAAAATTTCAAATATAAATAGACATAAATTATTTTTAACTGGGGCCAGAAGAGGAAGAAAAATGTAGTTTAATGCGGAAAATGTTTAGTAAAAAATCATATATTGGTAACACAAATGCAAAATAGCAAAACGATGTTATTTTGGTCTTTCGGCTCAAGGTTTTTTTATCGCAAAATCTCCTGGTGGCATGCTTATAATTATTTTATTTCTCGTTTTGTTTTTTAAAAGAAGTACGCCTATCTTTGGAGTCTATATTTTTAAAAATTTTTTATATCTTCTTCAATCAAACTGGAAGCTTCTGTCAAATTCTCAACCGGCATTCGATGTGAACTGGGTCTGCAGGCTCAAGTTCTTCAATGCCTTGCTCTTTCTCATGCATTTCTATGAGCTCATCCATTGTCAACTTCTGATTGTGGGAACCCAGTAGTTCTTGAACCTCATCCCTATCCACTTCTAAATTCATTTGCCTGACAAGATCCACAACTTCTTCAATCACATAATCAATTTTCCCAATTTTTTTCTCTAGCAAATGAATTAATGAGATTTGAAAATAGCATAAAGTGTATCGGTGGTTTGAACTCGGTACCTTCCGATTCGTAAGCGCGTAATTTACCGCTAGACAAAAGTGATCACTCCTGTCCGGAAGCTGTTACTGGCTTATTTAGATTCCGCCACAGTACTCCCCCACCAGTGAGTCGGTGGATAGGCGAACGAACAAGATATTTGTTGTTATGGCGAGCGTGGGAGTTGCTAATATCGCGTCAAGTGAGTCTGACGACTTTTGCTGCGTCGAGAGGGTTCGACGACTTTGCTGCGCCGAGTGGGTTCAACGACTTTGCTGTGTCGAGAGGGTCCGGCGACTTTGCTGCGCCGAGTGGGTCCGGCGATTTTTGCTGCGCCAAGTGAGTCTGGCGACTTTGCTGCGCCAAGTGAGTTTTGATGACTTTGCTTGCTCTTCTTGCAGGTAGATGGCGCCATGACACATCAGAAGATTTTGCGTGTTCAAATCACGTCCGGGTCACCAATATCGATGGTTTGAACTCGGTACCTTCCGATTCGTAACCGCGTAACTTACCGCTAGACAAAAGTGATCACTCCTGTCCGAAGGCTGTTACTGGCTTATTTAGATTCCGCCACAAGTGTATTACAATTATCAAGCGTATTTTTACATTTAACAGTTGATTGGAAAGCGTTGAAAGGAAAATTTTTACACACAGGAGAACATACAGTGAAACGATTATTTTTCGGTATCAAAAATAAGCACCAAATTTCGTGAATTGTTATTTTTTCAATTCCTACTTTTAGTTCACACACTCTGCCTTACATATATCTTATTAAAAATTCAATTGTTAATAAAAATACTTTATATATATCCACTCAAGTTCATATACATTTTTTAAAACTTGTAGTGGATGATACGTAATGTTAACTCAGTTTTTCCACATAGTAATTCATTAATTTAATTTAATTAATGAATAAATAGTTACAAACAAAAATAATAGTCAAACACCCTATATAAAAAAGGAAAATAGCTCGCTGTGTCCCTGTTGCGCATTGGACTTATAATCCAAAGGTGGTAAGTTCGAATCCCACCTGGGATGACCTAATTTCTGAGAATGTGACTTCTCTTTCCTATACTATTTTATGGGAATTTTTGAACTTGATTGATGAATAAATAGTAACAAGCAAATATAATAGTCCAACACCCTATATAGAAAGAAAAATGGAAAATTGCGAGGAAAATCGCTTTCTATTTTGCCACTCAATATTGTGATTCTGTCATATGCATATATATATATATTTATATTAATTATAATTATTTAATAAAAAGTAACAAAATAAAATTTTTTTTTGACCTAAGTAGGAATTTAAAAAAAAAAAAAATTAAATTACTTGTTTTCCTTGGTGTTTAATTTTCTGTCCTTCAAGAACATTACAAAAAATTGCTTCAGAGATACATATTTTTTGGAATCTAATTATGTATTTGTACTAATTGGTTAGAAAAAAAACATTTTTGGAATGAGACAATTATGAAAGAAAGAAAGCAAGTTGAAGAGGATTAATTAGTAAATTTTAGCTAATTTATTAATTTTTAGCAAAGTCTTTTTCGCAAATATTATATCAAACTAATTTATTTGTCAAACCTTAATTTAACATAAAAAAAGTCCCTTCCTAGAGATTGATTAGAGTGAAACATAAGTGTTAAAATTATAAGGAAGCTTGGTACAAAAAAAGGATAGTGATATATAACAAAATTAATGCAAATTTTATGAATCAAAAATCATTCTATTAAATTCATAAAAAAATTCTTATTTATGAAAAACTCCCATTTTGTCAAATTACTCTATGAATTAAACTGCAGCATTTTCAGAAAAACTGTTGTCTTCTGGCTGGACAATTTTCTTATTATCTATTACTCAACCAATTATCAATAAACTGTGGCAAATTTAGAATTTATTACTCAGAAACGAAACTATTGCTTTGACAGAAAAGCCCTTATTTTGTATTTATCATTAAAACTTCAAAGTTTTAAATTAAAATAGCCTAAAAAACGAAAATATACAGAAAATAGTAACTGTAACATTACAAGAGGGCAAAGAATAATAGATTGTGCATCTAATAGCTTTAATTCAAATTATTGTCACAAGCAAATTTTTGCAACATACACATTTTGTGTTCATGAAATTTTCCAACGTACACAAAAAATATTCAGTGAAGCTGAATAGTCAAGTTACGAAACATCTCAAAGCTTTTACAGTATCTTATGGAAATTATGTAGCTTAAAAAGTCTTAGTAAGATAGTCTTAAAAATAAAGGACTAAACAACTCAAAAAGTAAAAAACTAATAAAAACAAAAATTTATGAAAATAAATTTATTATTCATTTAATGCAAAAGAAATTATAATTGATTTTCTCAACTGACAATATTTAAATAATTTTCTTATGGAACTGTAAAATAAATTTTTTACTTAAATATAAATAACTCCTAGAATTTTTCTTTTCCTTAAGAACCCGCTTCATATATAAATTTGTGAACTTCATTTATTCTGAAAGATTTTAATATCATCAAATCATATATGCCTGCCAAGTGTAATGATAGTAACCAGGAGAATAATATTATATATTTTTAATTTTTAAAAAAATACAAAATATGAGATTATTAGATGAAATCCTAGAAATCTGTTAATAATGCCTCTTTTCCTTTAAACTTTTATCCAAATACACTTAAAACATTCCAATTTAAATGTAATTTTAAACATTGAGAAAAATATACACAACCGCACTTTTTAAAATATTTAAAAATGTTTTAATTTCACTAATATTTTATACATTAAATCTAGGAATAAATTTCTTTTATTTCTCAAAAAGCTATTGTTAATGAATATAGCTTCGGTTTATATATAGAAAAGTTTGTCTCTCTCCATAATCCTTTTCTTGACTAACACAAATGCAATATTATTTGATCAAATATACCAGTGGTTCCCAACCATTGTGACACGGTACTTTCGTCTGAAACCAATTTTTTTAAAATTATTAATTTACTCTGAGAAAAAAAATAAAATCTGGAACCAAATCATTCTCGGCAGTGTGTTGCGGTATCATCTACACTGCTGGCCACCGTAAATGCAACACCCTGAAGGAAGCACGCAAATAACATGAAGTTTATAACATGCATTAGCGGAGGTGCGATGTGCAAATGATTAGAATTTCAGCGCAGACACACATCACGCACGCCTGTGGCGCCACCTCAAAGCGCTATTTAAGGCTTCGAGATTTCGACGATTTCAAGTTCGGCAATTGTGTTTTTTTTCAAAAAACGATCAGTTATGTCTCGTAGAAAACAGCGATCAGCTTTTGATCAAGTATCAGAACTCGACAGAGGAAGGATAGAGGCCTACCCAGATTGTGGATTATCTTTCAGGAAAATCGGTAGTCGTGTTGAACGAAACCAAACAACTGTAATGCGGATATGGGACCGTTGGATGCAGGAGGGTACGACGGACCGACGTGGTCGATCGCATCCACCTCAGTGCACCACTTCACGTGAGGACAGGCAAATTGTGTGCATGGCAGTGACGGATCTCTCAGTCACATCACGAACCATAGCACAGCACATTGAACCTATAACGCATCATTCAGTGTCTGCGCGTACCATTCGAAGCCGTTTACAGCAGAGTGGTCTGTCCGCAAGACGTCCATTGCTTGGTCTACCCTTGACGCAGAACCACAGACGTCTCCGCCGCCAATGGTGCGATGAAAGAAGGATGTGGGTGGCAGAATGGAATGAAGTTGTCTTTACTGACGAGTCACGCATCTGTCTGCAACACCACGATGGTCGGATTCGAGTCTGGAGACACCATGGAGAGAGGATGCTGAACAGCTGCGTTATGCACCGCCACACTGGTCCTGCACCGGGTATTATGGTATGGGGTGGTAATGTATAACTCATATATAAGTCTGTGTCATTAAAGTTTAAAAATAGTTTACATGCACAGAAAAATCAGTTATTAGTTCCTAAAACTAAATGGAATGAAGAACATAGTATATTTTGTATGGAAACAAATGGATTTATTTAAAAACGAATTAATTAGGTAACAACTTATTTGGCTCATTATAACATGTTTTATGAAAAATTGTTTTCAGAATTCAAGGTTTTTAATTTCTTAATACGAGTTCATTTTTTACCAATTGTGTTTTGGATTCTATAAATAACTCGTGAAATATTAGTTTCTTCTAAATTATTTATCTCTCTGTTGTTGTTGTTGACGTGTCCATGATGCGCAGATTAATAAAAAATAAACTCTAGATCGCTCCGCAGCTGTCGAAGACAGCTTCGGCAACCTCAACAGCTTTATCAGAAAAGATAAATTCTTCTGGGTTTTCTGGGCTGATCTTGAAAAGCTTGGCTTAAATCGCTGGGCAGCTCATCATATGTTGTGGAGACAGTTAAACATTAGGACAATTTGGGCAATGATTTGTGTAACTTCTTTGTTCTTCTTCTTAAAACATTAGCTATACATTTGTTTCAAAATAATTGCATTTTCATAGTATTTTAACCCATATTTTCTATAAATGATACATTTTTACACAATAATTATTACACATAAATATCAAGAAAAATCAAAGAAAATGTTAAAAAAAGTTTTTTCCGGTATAACAGAAGTTTAAAATTTTTTGCTTGGCATAATGTTTAAATAATATATTTGTATGAAAAACATATGATAAATAAGAACTGAAATTATAAAATTATTAATATAAAATGCATAAATTAAAAATATTTACGTGCATACATCTTAGAAAAAAAATTTACAATAAAGTTGTCGTAGCCTCTCCTTATCCCTAAGATTATCAACTCCCCTTCGGGTATTACCTGAATCCGAACGTGTTGAATGGTTAATGAATTCAGTAGTCATTTTAACAAATCAATCTTATTTATTGATTTTTCTTAATTAAAGAGATTACACAAATACTATTCAATTTTAAGAACAATAAAACACAGTGGAGAATGAGAAGGGTTCAATAATCGTGAACGACGGAATCCGATCTGAATCTACGAAAGGAACGACGCGTACAATTACAGCTACACACTTATACTTAATTGAAATCTATAACTAACCTTATTTCTTATGCTATGGCAGGTTCGTCTAGTTGGTTCTTTAGGATCTTGATTGGGTCAAGTTAAGGTCAGGATTCTTCTTTTAAGAGGTGACTTATTTCTCAGCTATTCCCGAAGTTCTTCTACGAACTAATTTTTATCCACGACGATGCGTTGGATTCTATTTACAACATCTACGTTTACACTTGAAAACACTTTCTCATTTCATTTCATTCTCTTTTCTAACTCGCTAAACCAGAACTTATATAAAATATCTCATTTGCATAAATCACGCTTTGGCTCCCGGTGGAGATTGGTTGAAATAAATAAAACATTAAAGAATATATGAGGAGGTTAGTGAAACGCGTAAGAACCCGTCACAACCCCCCTCCGAGAAAAAAGCGTGACTTATTGAAGGTCTAAACGACCTGAAAGAACTCACGTAATACACCTAACGCCTGAAAAACACTGAACCTGCACAAAATTTTAACTCTTTAATTCTAGAATGCCTGAAAACACTGAACCTGCACAAAATTTTAACTCATTAACTTTAGAATTTTTAATGAAACTAGCACACAGAAATGATTACTCAAAGGGTACTCTCCACCTCATTTTATTCTTCTTTTACATAATTTCCCTACAGTGCATCTCATTCGGGCTAAGATCAGGGGAAAACCTTCCTTTAAGGAAAAAACCCTGATCATGCACTTTACTTAAGTGCTAATAAATATAAAAAAAAAATTACAATAATATCTTCGTACTACATCACTTTCATCTCATCACTATGTCGTAGCCTTTCACTACCCCTATGATTATTAACTCCCCTTCGCATATTATCTAAATCTGAATATGTTGGATCCATAATTAATTACAACCAAATTAATAAATCAATCTTATTTATTTATCTTTCTTAAATGAGAAATACACAAATATTATTCAGACTATAAGAACAACAAATTACAGTGGAGTGTGAGAATAATCTGATTATGAACGACGGAATACTAACTGAAACCACGGAGAATAACGTATACAATCAAACTACGCATTTATATCTAATTTATGAAAATAACTGACCTGGTACCTTTTTCCTAAGGCAGGTTTTTCTAATACTGGATTGCTCTAAGGAGTGGCTTCAATCTTTGATATCTTTCAGTTCCGTCCCGAACCGAATTAATGAACCTTTTTCAATAGTTTTCTCTCGGCGAATATACTTCCACCAGTTAAACTAATCTCTCAGAATCACCTTCTTAATCAACCTCGTAGTCATCCTCACTCTCTTCATTTCATTTTTCCCTTTTACATCTTTTTCGAACTCGCTAAACCCGAAACTATCTTGTTTGCATAAGTCACACTTTTGGCTCTCGGCGGAGATTGGTTAAAATAAATAAAATATTTAAAGATGTGAGAGAAGGTTAGTGAAACGCGTAAGCACCTGTCACAAACCCCTCCGAGAAAAAAAGCGTGACTTATTGAAGGTCTAAACGACCTACAAGAACTCTCTTAATTTACCTAACGTCTGAAAAACACTGAACCTGCACAAAATTTTAACTACTCTAGAATTCCTAAAAATACTGAACTTGTAGAAAGTTAACTCACAAACTTTAGAATGCCTGAAAACACTGAATTTGCAGAAAATTTTAACTCTCTAAGTTAGAAACTTTAATTAAACTAGCACACAGAAATGACTACTCAAAGGGGTACTCCACTCTAATTTATTGAACTTGTACAATATATACAATCCCTACAGTGCATCCCATTCGGACGAAGATCAGGGGAAAACCTTTCCAGAAAAAAACCCTGATGATGCACTTTACTTAAGTGCTAATAAATATAAAATTTTACATTAATATCTTCTCACGACATCAAAGTTTTCATTGAATCATTATGTTCAGGGACTGCTGCCCTGAAAGGAAACCTTATCAATTTTTTCTAAAACATGACATTAAATAAACAGAAATTTATACAACTTCCTTATTGACCTAAAATATGGCATACATTATATTATATAAATATAGTTTCATAACAAAATAACCTTCATCTGGTTTCATTTTCAAAAAATTCCCAATCAATCGCGCTGCGCTGTTAATGTTTTTTTGTTAGTATTCCTAATTACGCCGCGCCCAGAAACCAGACACTACTTATACATCTTAATAATTACACACAAAAATATATACATTTTTTACATAGAATATATTACAACAAACAATACAAGTAATCTCACATATAAAGCCTCGTCTTTAATGTGTAGCAAATTAATTGCAATTCAACAAGTGTTTTTCCACAATTTGGAAAAAAATTAAATACAAAAGCTTTTCAACCGATATGAAAATACACAAAACGCAGTAACTTTTGTAGGTTAATTTTACAAAAAAAAATTAGGCTAGCCCACATGGAAAATACTCCGAACTGTCTGTCAGAGGAAAAATAAACAAATTAGAATTATACAACATGGCTGGTCTTTAGATCCAATCTGCATAGGCTTTGTCTCCAACCATGGCCTCTGTGCTGGATGACCTTGTCCTAGGGTTGTCCTCTCTGCGCTCCCACCTTCTGGGTCTCCTCTTCCATTGAGTCCGTTGACGTTGATATGCTCCTGCTGAGGCGTTGTTTTCCTTTGTGAGAACTGGAACTTGGCTGTTGTCCACTCGACGTCGGCTCCGAAGATTGTATGGACAGCTCTTTTCCTGATGAGGTCTGTTGTACTTGAATCTGTGGGATGGTCCTGGAACTGCTCTTTCAGAACCATTTTCTTCCACCTTTCTATACCGCTTTCTGGAGGGACGAGACGGCATTGACGAGGAAAACTTTCTCTTGTCTCGGGATACCTGGGCTTCTGGTCTCTTCTTCTTTTGTATATTATCTCTCCAAGAGTCTGGTCTTCCTCTTTTCTCTCTTTCAGTCCAATACGGTTTTTTCTTCCTGAAATTATACACCTCACCCCTCGAAGAAACAGCAGACTCCGTTCGTCCACGTTTTTTTCTCACCTCCACTCCATCGCGTCTATTCGCAACTATATCTCTACTACTATCTAAATTTCCTGATTTTGATCCTCTACGACAACCCCCATCACTCTCCGATTGCACCAATCTCGACTGCCCATCATCCGACCTGACTGATGCCACTGCACCATGATCACTACTATTGTCACTTTCCGACTCGGCAACACTGTCTTCTCTTTGATGGTAAATTCTCACCTGGTCCACATTAACCGTTATTCTTTTACCAAATTTTAATATTACTAAATTATTATTATTTTTTACACTCAGAACTTTATATGGGCCTTCAAACTTTGGCATAAATTTACCCACTATTTTCTTACTTGTCGAACTTAACGGGTGAGTTTGAACTAATACTAGATCATCAACTTTCACGCCTCTTTTTATTATAATATTTCGCCCACTTCTCGTGCTGGCGCTTTGTATGAATTCTAGCCTCCTCAAACAACCTTTCTATGTTCCCACAAACTAAATCTGATCCATCAGTTACCATAACTAAATTTTGAAAAGGGGTGATTAAGTTTAGACCTAAAAATAATTCCGCCGATGTTTTACCCGTTGTCTCATGTACTGCTGTCCTTAAAGCGTAACTAAACTCACGCAGAAATTGGTCCCAGTTAGTGTGATTATCCGCGACAAAACTCGAAATCATTTTTAAAAGAGTACGATTAACTCTTTCTGTTTGATTAGCTTGTGAACGATATACCACAGTTTTAACGTGTTTTATGTTCAACCTGCGACATACTTGCTCAAAAACTTCGGATATCATTTGGGGGCCGTTGTCGGTGACTAATTTAACAGGAGCTCCATAACGCGCAATATAATTCTCAAAAAATGCATTGGCAATTGCTTTAGCCGAAACTTTCCATAAGGGAACTATTTCAACCCATTTAGAAAAATTATCTGTAATTACTAAAATAAATCTATAGCGTTCTGGACTAGTTGCAGGTTATGGGCCTAACAAATCTAAAGATACGATTTCATTCGGAAAATTCGTTACTATCGGAATTAATTGACCAGCTGGTAATCCGTTTTTATAATTGACTTTTTGGCATTGGTCTCAGGTTGCTACATATTTATAAATGTATTTCCTCATGTACGGGAAATAACACGCGTCTTTTAATTTTAAGTAGGTTTTCTTTTTGCCTAAATGGCCTGCCATCGGCGAGTCAAGGAATTCTCGCATAACATCTTTACGTAATGTTTTAGGTATAAATACCCTTAATTCACCTAGTGTGGTTGTATATTTTGCATAATATAGCAATCCGTCTATCAATTTAAAGTCTCGGGACCAATTTCTACAGATTGATTCATTAATGGAACTATCGTCCGGATTTTCCAAAAACTTCACGATGTGACCTAGCTCCGGATCATTTCTCTGTTCCTCTCTCAACTGTTCTCTAGACGATAATACTAACGATCTAATCACCGCACAAGACACCTTTGGTTCTTCATTACTTTCTAACGGGTTCCTAGACAACATATCAGCCACTAAATTTTGCGTACCTGGGCGATGTTCCCATTCTACTTTAAAATTTGCCAACTTAAGCGTCCACCTTATCATTCTTGACGACAAATTCTTTCCATTCGTTAATTTGGTAAGTGCAGCATGGTCTGTTATCACTTTAACCGGCAAGGATCCGAAATACGTGCGATATTTATTTAATGCCCATATGACAGCTAAACATTCATATTCCGTCACACTATAGTTTCTTTCAGCGTGGTTTAAAGTTCTCGAGGCAAACGCTATAGGCCTATTATTCTGTGTCAATACTGCTCCTACCCCCACTGAGCTCGCATCCGTATAGAGTTCAAAAGCTTGTTAAAAATCTGGTAATTGTAACACTGGAGCTTCTGTCAGTGCTTTCTTAATACGATCAAAGGCTTCCTGCGCTGATTCCGACCAACGGAACTTAGAGTTTTTTCGTTTTAAATTATATAAGGGTTCACACATGTCTGCGTAGTTTTTAATAAACTTTTGATACCAACCCGTCATTCCTAAAAATTTTGCTACCTGTTTTGCAGTTTTCGGAGGTTTCATTTCAATAATTGCTTTTACCTTCTCCTCATCTGTTTTAACTCCTTCTTTATTAATAACTAAACCCAAATAACGTAATTGTTCCCTCGCGAAATGACATTTCTCACGATTCAACGTTAAACCAGCCTCCTGCAACAATCTGAATACTTCTTGTAAGTGTTCTACATGGCGTTCAAAAGATGGAGATGAAATAATCACGTCATCCATATAACAGTGGGCAAAACGCCCGAGGACTGGCTTGAGAATCATTTCTATTGCCCTTTGAAAATTTATAGCTGCCCCCGAAAGGCCAAATGGCATGCGAATAAATGCAAAAGTACCATTTTTTGTAACAAACGCCGTCTTATGAACATCTTTGGGGTCTACTGCCATCTGAAAGTATCCGCTGCGTAAATCAAGCGATGACATAATTTCGGTGTGTGGAATATTAGTGATCAAATCATCAATTATTGGTAGCGGATATCGCGGATATCTCGTGATCGCATTTAATTTCCTATAATCTATTGCAAACCTATAAGCTTCTGGGTCATCTAACGGTAACCCGTTTTTCTACCGACATAAAACAACTGGAGACGCGTAGGGCGATGTTGTTGGAACTATTGTTCCATCATTTAACATCTTCTGAACATGGTAGTCGATTATACCCTGTTTGACCATGTCATAGCGATAAGGTCTCGAAAAAACAGGAGGACTATCACCCGTGTCAATTTCATGACAAAACACATGTGTCAGTCCAGGCTTAAGTGAAAACAACCCATGAAATTCCTTAAACAAAATCTGCAATTCCTGTTTTTGTTTTGAATTTAACTTAGTGTTAGATAAATCTATCTGAACTGGTTCGTCCGAAATTGCCACTTTTTGAATTTGCGAATCCGGAATGATTAACGATTTAGACAGAAAGTCCAAACTAATCTTTGCATGTGACATAAAATCAATACCTAGGATGCATGGATATTGCATCTCAGCAATCACATGAAATTTCCACAACTTCGAAAATTCTCTTATTTTAATTCTTAACTCAACTGTGCCTAAATTTCTGCATTGTGACCCTTGAGCTGTAACTACTTCAGCTAACGATTTCTTAATAGGACAGAAAGAAAAATATGATCGGTATGTTTTTTCTGAAATAAATGATTTTTCCGCACCTGTATCCCAGAGCGCTTTTAGAAACGTATGCAAAAGAATCGGCACGTACGGAAGATCAACTGGTGATAATCCTAATGAATTAAGTTTAATTCTATTAGGAGGATTTGACTCAACTAGTGACCGCTTACCTCTCGCAACACAATCTCTTAGAAAGTTTAAATTGGCATTTTTCTGCCTTCCGCTGTTGCAATCAACACGCCTCTTAATTCTGCTTTGCTAAATCATCCCTAGGACCCTTCCTAACCACCATCCTACGGTTCTGATACCGGTCTGTTCGCTGATTTGGTTGGTTGTTGCAATTTCCTCCCTCGAATCCTTGATTTTGATAATTATGACGAGAAAAATTATTCGCACCCCTGCCTAGTCCTCTTTGATCATTTTGACTATTTCCGACCCCAGTATCTCTCCAATTTCCATTATTCCTTCTTTCCTCAGGATTCCTACTCATATCCCAACCTCGTCTAGCAAAATTATTACTCGAACCCTGGTTTTCCCTGCAGCTATGACGTTCCTCATACCGGTCTACCAACTTTACCAACAGAGATTTCGTTGTGGGGTTTCGAACTTCTAAATAATCCATTATTTGGGGTTCTAGTCGCATTACTATGTGATCGACCAATTTTATCTCATCATAATTCAAATTTAAAGCTTTATGAATTTTTAATTAGCTGAAAAATAAAGTCTGACGGGGCTTGACCTCTCCGTTGTTTCGATGAAAAAAACTGAGATTCTAACTCTGATTTATTCCGTATTACAGGAAAACTATCTGACAATTTCTTTTTAAGCGTTGCAAATGCAGTCGCTTCTTCATTTACACACTCGAACCCTATAACGTCAAACCAGTCTAACGCTCTCCCAATTAAATGACCTTTTAAATACGCACATGATAGATTCGCCGGTATTTCATAGTAGGCTATATATTGTCATCTATATTAGATATAAACTCAGACACATTTTCTTTACCCAAAAAAAATAATTCCGGCAAAACTGTAAATCCTGCACTTGCTCTTAATTCCGGTATTTCGTTTGGGCGCCAGTGTCGTAGCCTTTCACTACCCCTATGATTATTAACTCCCCTTCGCATATTATCTAACTCTGAGTATGTTGGATCCATAATTAATTACAACCAAATTAATAAATCACAATCTTATTTATTTATCTTTCTTAAATGAGAAATACACAAATATTATTCAGACTATAAGAACAACAAATTACATTGGAGTGTGAGAATAATCTGATTATGAACGACGGAATACTAACTGAAACCACGGAGAATAACGTATACAATCAAACTACGCATTTATATCTAATTTATGAAAATAACTGACCTGGTACCTTTTTCTTAAGGCAGGTTTTTCTAATACTGGATTGCTCTAAGGAGTGGCTTCAATCTTTGATATCTTTCAGTTCCGTCCCGAACCGAATTAATGAACCTTTTTCAATAGTCTTCTCTCGGCGAATATACTTCCACTAGTTAAACTAATCTCTCAGAATCACCTTCTTAATCAACCTCGTAGTCATCCTCACTCTCTTTATTTCATTTCTCCCTTTTATATCTTTTTCGAACTCGCTAAACCCGAAACTATCTTGTTTGCATAAGTCACACTTTTGGCTCTCGGCGGAGATTGGTTAAAATAAATAAAATATTTAAAGATGTGAGAGAAGGTTAGTTAAACGCGTAAGCACCCGTCACAACTATGTTCAGGGACTACTGCCCTGAAAGGAAACCTTGTCAATTTTCTTTCTAAAACATGACATTAAATGCACAGAACCTTATACAACTTCTTTATTGACATAAATATGGCATACATCATATTATATATATATATAGTCATATAACAAAATAACCTTTATCTGGTTTCATTTTCAAAAAATTCCCAATCAATCGCGCTGCGCTGTTAATGTTTTTGTTAGTATTTCTAATTACGCCGCGCCCCGAAACCAGACACTACTTATACATATTAATAATTACACACAAAAATATATACATTTTTTACATACAATATATTACAACAAACAATACAAGTAATCTCACATATAAAGCCTCATCTTTAAAGTGTAGTAAAACAATTGCAATTCAACAAATGTTTTTCCACAATTTGGAAAAAAATTAAATACAAAAGCTTTTTCAATCGATATGAAAATGCACACAACTCGGTGACACTTTTGTATGCTAATTTTACAAAAAAAAAAAAAAAAAATAGACTAAGCCCACATGGAAAATACTCTGAACTGTCTGTCAGAGGAAAAATAAACAAATTAGAATTATACCACCTGGCTAGTCTTTAGATCCAATCTGCATAGGCTTTGTTTCCAACCACGGCCTCTGTACTGGATGACCTTGTCCTAGGGCTGTCCTCTCTGCGCTCCCACCTTCTGGGTCTCCTCTTCCATTGAGTCCGCTGAAGCTGATATGCTCCTGCTGAGGCGTTCCTTCCATCTGCGAGATTCTGATTCTGGCTGCTGTCCACTCGACGTCGGCTCCGGAGGTTGTAAGGGCAGTTCCTTTCCTGCTGGACTGGACGGGATCTGTTGCATTTGAATCTGCGGGATAGTCCTGGAATTTTTCCTTCCGATTTCCTCTCTTCACTGCGGAATGGTCCTGGAATTGTTCCTTCCGATTTCCTCTCTTCACTGCGGAATGGTCCTGGAATTGTTCCTTCAGAATTCCTCTCTTCCACCTTTCTATACCGCTTTCTTGAGGGACGAGACGGCATTGACGAGGCCAACTTTCTCTTGTCTCGGGATACCTGGGCCTCCGGTCTCTTCTTCTTTTGTATATTATCTATCCAAGAGTCTGGTCTTCCTCTTTTCTCTCTCTGCGTCCAACGTGGCTTTCTTTTCCTGAAATTATACACATCACCCCCCCCCCCCTCGAAGAAACAGTCGACTCCGCCCGCACACGCTTTTTCCTTCTCACCTCCTCTCCATCGCGTCTATTCGTAACTATATCTCCACTACCTTCCAAATTTCCTGATTCTGATCCTCTACGACAATTCCCATCACTTTCTGATTGCATTAATCTCGGCTGCCTATTATCCGACCTGTCTGATGCTACTGCATTATGATCACTTCTTCTGGCACTTTCCGATTCGGCAACACTGTCTTCTCTTTGATGGTAAATTCTCACCTGGTCCACATTAACCGTTATTCTTTTACCAAATTTTAATATTACTAAATTATTATTATTTTTTACACTCAGAACTTTATATGGGCCTTCAAACTTTGGCAAAAATTTACCTACTATTTTTTTACATTTTGAACTTAACGGGTGAGTTTGAACTAATACTAGATCACCAACTTTCACATTATTTTCACGCCTCTTCTTATTATAATATTTCGCCCACTTCTCGTGATGGCGCTTTGTATGTATCCTAGCCTCTTCAAACAACTTTTCTATATTTCCACAAACTAAGTCTGATCCATCAGTTACCATTACTAATTTTTGAAATGGAGTGATTAAATTTCGACCTAAAATAATTCCGCCGGTGTTTTACCTGTTGTCTCATGTACTGCTGTCCTTAAAGCGTAACTAAACTCACGCAGAAATTGGTCCCAGTTAGTGTGATTATCCGCGACAAAACTTGAACTCATTTTTAGAAGAGTACGATTAACTCTTTCCGTTTGATTAGCTCGTGGAAGATATACCACAGTTTTAACGTGTGTTAGGTTCAACCTGTGACATACATGCTCAAAAATTTCAGATATCATTTGGGGGCCATTATCACTTATTAATTTAACTGGAGCTCCATAACGCGAAATATAATTCTCAAAAAATGCATTGGCAATTGCTTTAGCCGAAGCTTTCCTTAAGGGAACTATTTCAACCCATTTAGAAAAATTATCGGTAATTACTAAAATAAATCTATAGCGTTCTGGACTAGTTGCAGGGTATGGGCCTAACAAATCTAAAGACACGATTTCATTCGGAAAATTCGTTATTATGGGAATTAATTGACCAGCTGGTAATCCGTTTTTATAATTAATTTTTTGGCATTGGTCGCAGGTTGCTACATATTTATAAATGTATTTCCTCATGTACGGGAAATAACACGCGTCTTTTAATTTTAAGTAGGTTTTCTTTTTGCCTAAATGGCCTGCCATCGGCGAGTCATGGAATTCTCGCATAACACCTTTACGTAATGTTTTGGGTATAAATACCCTTAATTCACCTAGTGTGGTTGTATATTTTGCATAATATAACAACCCATTTATTAACTTAAAGTCGCGGGACCAATTTCTACAGATTGACTCATTAATGGAACTATGGTCAGAATTTTCTAAAAACCGCAAGATATGACCTAACTCCGGATCATTTCTCTGTTCCTCTCTCAACTGTTCCCTAGACGATAATACTAATGACCTAATCACCGCACGAGACACCTTTGCTTCTTCATTACTTTCTAACGGGTTTTTAGACAATATATCAGCCACCACATTTTGCGTACCTGGGCGATGCTTCCATTCCACATTAATATTTTCCAATTTCTGTTTTTGCCCTGCATTTAACTTAGTCTTTAATAAATCTATCCTTACCGGTTCGTCCGAAATTGCCACTTTCTCAATCTGTGAGTCCGGAATGATTAACGATTTCGTAACAAAATCAAAACTTATCTTTGCATGTGACATAAAATCAATACCCAGGATGCATGGATATTGCACCTCAGCAATCACATGAAATTTCCACAACTTCGAAAATTCCCTTATCTTAATTCGTAACTCAATTGTGCCTAAATTTCTGCATTGTGACCCTTGAGCCGTAACTACTTCAGCTAACGATTTCTTAATAGGACAAAAAGAAAAATATGATCGGTGCATCTTTTCTGAAATAAATGACTTCTCCGCATCTGTATCCCAGAGAGCTTTTATAAACGTGTCATGTAAAAGAATCGTCACGTACGGAAGATCAACTGGTGATAACCGTAATGAATTAAGTTTAATTCGATTAGGAGTATTTGACTCAACTAGTGACCGCTTACCTCTCGCAACACAATCTCTTAGAAAGTTTAAATTGGCATTTTTCTGCCTTCCGCTGTTGCAATCAACACGCCTCCAATTCTGCTTTGCTGAATCATCACTAGGACCCTTTCTAACCACCATCCTACGATTGTGATACCGGTCTGTTCGCTGATTTGGTTGGTTGTTGCAATTTCCTCCCTCGAATCCTTGATTTTGATAATTACGACGAGAAAAATTATTCGCACCCCTGCTTAGTCCTCTCTGATCATTTTGTCTATTTCCGACCTCTGTATCTCTCCAATTTCCATTATTCCTTCTTTCATCAGGATTCCTACTCATATCCCAACCTCGTCTAGCAAAATTATTACTCGAACCCTGGTTTTCCCTGCAGCTATGACGTTCCTCATACCGGTCTACCAACTTTACCAACTGAGCTTTTGTTGTGGGGTTTCGAACTTCTAAATAATCCATTATTTGGGGTTCTAGTCGCATTACTATGTGATCGACCAATTTTATCTCATCATAATTCAAATTTAAAGCTTTATGAATTTTTAATAGCTGAAAAATAAAGTCTGACGGGGCTTGACCTCTCCGTTGTTTCGATGAAAAAAACTGAGCCTCTAACTCTGATTTATTCCGTATTACAGGAAAACTATCTGACAATTTCTTTTTAAGCGTTGCAAATGCAGTCGCTTCTTCATTTACACACTCGAACCCTATAACGTCAAACCAGTCTAACGCTCTCCCAATTAAATGACCTTTTAAATACGCACATGATAGATTCGCCGGTATTTCATAGTAGGCTATATATTGTCATCTATATTAGATATAAAGCCGCCCATCCGGTATAGTGGTCAGTGAAGCTGACTGCGGTGCCGCAGGGAGTGGGTTCGAATCCCGGAGAAGGCATGGATGTTTGTGTTGTAATCCTTTCTTCTGTCTGTGTTGTTTACCCCCGTGTTGTACGTTCGGTGGTGCACGGGGTTTATAAATGTTAAAAAAAAATATTAGATATAAACTCAGACACATTTTCTTTACCCGAAAAAAATAATTCCGGCAAAACTCTAAATCCTGCACTTGCTCTTAATTCCGGTATTTCGGTTGGGCGCCAGTGTCGTAGCCTTTCGCTACCCCTAAGATTATCAACTCCCCTTCTGGTATTACCTGAATCCGAACGTGTTGAATGGTTAATGAATTCAGTAGTCATTTTAACAAATCAATTTTATTTATTGATTTTTCTGAATTAAAGAGATTACACAAATACTATTCAATTTTAAGAACAATAAAACACAGTGGAGAATGAGAAGGGTTCAATAATCGTGAACGACGGAATCCGATCTGAATCTACGAAAGGATCGACGCGTACAATTACAGCTACACACTTATACTTAATTGAAATCTATAACTAACTTGATTTCTTATGCTATGGCAGGTTCGTCTAGTTGGTTCTTTAGGATCTTGATTGGGTCAAGTTAAGGTCAGGATTCTTCTTTTAAGACGTGACTTATTTCTCAGCTATTCCCGAAGTTCTTCTACGAACTAATTTTTATCCACGACGGTGCGTTGTATTCTATTCACAACATCTACGTTTACACTTGAAAACACTTTCTCATTTCATTTCATTCTCTTTTCTATCTCGCTAAACCAGAACTTATATAAAATATCTCATTTGCATAAATCACGCTTTGGCTCCCGGTGGAGATTGGTTGAAATAAATAAAACATTAAAGAATATATGAGGAGGTTAGTGAAACGCGTAAGAACCCGTCACAAAGTAATAACTCAGAAATGTCCTGTTTTATATGTAACTCCTTCCTTTTTCTAATTAATATTTCTCTTTTTGAAATAGTTTTTTTTATCAATTTGCGTGCTGCTGGTATTTGGTGTTTTTCCATCTGATTCTAAATAATTTTTTACGGGATTCGAGTGTGAGTGAGTGAGTCAATAATTACGTCCCACTGTTCAGCTACACGAGGGATTTTGGGGACGGGTGGGATTCGAGCATCCCAACAAGATCATGCGAACATTTCCCCAAAAGTATAAGTAATGCTTTTTGGGTTTCTCAGACAGTACGTACCCTTTGTTGAATTAACAATCGCTTCCAGTACGGCATGTTTTACGCACAAATTTTCTGACACTTTGACTAAATCATGTTGTGTAAGCTTTCATTAGTGTTTTGGGTTCCGCAATTAACGAACCTTTCGAAAAAATCATTCGAACCAAGCCGTTGATAAATAGAAAGGGTGTATGGCAACAAACTTTCATTGATTGGAGTTCCAACATGTTGTTCATGCAGACCTGGTTTTTGTCCTTTTGCTTTTGAGGACTGATAAACGCACCATGTCAGCACCGTTTGAACGCTGAGGGTTTTGTTTTGTCGAAATGCTGTGAGATAAAGTAGCATATATTGCTTTTTTCATCGTAGGAACATTGGATTTGTTTTATATTATAGTTTTTTTGGTAGTATAAATTTTAATTGTTGATTCTTTTAATGTGCCATGGCCTTTTCCTCCTATTGAAATTCCACGGGCTTTCGATTCCTTGACAGCATTTCGTAGACCAGAGCTCAACCTTTTGCCGACATGATTAATGTACACCTCTTTTTTTATCTCAATCGTTTCCCCGTACACATTTCTTTCTGTTAAATATTTGAAGGTTTTACAATTCCCATCAGACAATAAGGTGGAATAAAGAAATCCCAACGCTTGTTATCTTTCCTAAGCGATCAACGCCTTGCCTCCATTTACATCGAAGTTGATGAGCCGGAATGATTAATATCACAATCCTTCCTATGACCTTCAAACCAAATGTAACTCTGCATTTGACTCTCCAAGTTCTATTTTTGCCACAGAAAAATTGCGACAGACCTTGCACATTACATAGCCTGAAGTATATCAATAACACAAGCTATGTCAATCTAAGCTGTATGTCAACGAATCAACCACTACCATCAAATGAAATATTTATATCAACAACGGGAGTATCAGTTGGTGCTTTGTAAGCATTTCTCACTCTTCTCTAAGTACTTCTCTCAGCAAAGTCTCTGCAGCAATACTATAAGCTTTTTAAAGAACTTTAGTACATTTGCTATATGATCTCGATGAAAAAGGAGGTACATTTACCACCAAGAAAAATTTTTAATTGCAGAGTAACCTTTTTCAATATTTGAGAATCCTTGCGTGACATATAAATTAATATCAGGCACAGTATAAGCCTGCCTTTCATTAGACAATAATACAGCACAAACCTTTTCAGCGCAATAACTGCAGGTTCAATTTTCCATGTAGAAAAATCCTCCCTTGTTTCCAAGTGCAAGCTTTAAAATTTGCCACAGTCTGGGCATTTTAGTCTCATAAACATTTTGCTGGTTTGCTCAAAGATCACAATAATGAAATTTCCCTCTACAGAATGTCCAGTCTTTTCAGTTTTTAATAACTGCTTAATTCTGATGTTACGAACTATTTTTTTCCTTCTGTGACACGTGTATTTACAGCATCATTGCACAAACGTTTGCAGTTCATTTGAGCAGAATGATTTCGACATTTTGCTAGTGGAATTTTTAAGACAAATCTTCAAGAGATGAAAAGAAAGATAATACTGAAATCTCAGCAGTTTTAGCAACAGTCTTGAAAAGACAGCAATCAATAAAAAAACTTGAAAAAGACTTTTTTCCCAATATAAAACGTGTGAGTGACTTCCTGTTGAAGTCGCTCCCTCACGGTCCTGCCTACCAAAGGATGGGGGGGGGGAAACAAAGCATGGCCAGAAACTTCAATAATAATTGTTATTTTATTGTTATTCAAGCACACTAATCAACCACAAGTTAAACCAGAAGAGGATGCTTCAGGCGTGATAAAGAGAAAGCAATAAACCCTAAGTGAACAAGCGCAAGTAACCAGTTTAATTTAACTTAATCTATCTTAGACTATAAACTCTCAATCCACTAATTTAGTATAGTGGCAAACTCTGTTCTTAAGTTGTGAAAATGAAATAAATCTCACCTTCGTAAACCCGGAACAATTTCTCCACTCCTCCTATCTTACAATTAAAAACCCTGAATTTATTTAGCCAAACTAATCTTAACATCAGGGTTTCTTCTTGAGACGGATGGCTGTGAATTAACGCGAATGATAGCCCAAAGTTTTCCCAAGAGGATTAGTGTAAAGGTCACGTAATGATCCGACACAAACATAAGTAAAACTATAAAACTACTCCGATAACTACAAAACAAACGAAACAACCGACATCAACAACAACAAATAGCTCGAATTAAAAATTGTAGTCACTAAAAAGTACGGTACAGTATTAAAGTTATTGTTAAAGCAAAATAAAATTTATTTTTGGAAAGTAGTTGATAAAAATAAGCTTAAAATCACAGACACCTCTAAAAAGGGGAATTGATCGAATTTCTGAATTTGTTTGTTCATATTTTTCAATGGAATTTTTTTTCACTTCTAATTTTATGGCATACAAAATTGATATATCAATCGAAAGGTAATCGTTCAAAACAGTAACTAAATAAAAAAAACAATGATTAGGTCATTTGTGTAGTGCCCAGTCTTCTTAAAGCACAATATTTTATAACGTGATGGCATCTTTTTATAAAGCACCACAGGGTTATTTTATAACGCATTTCATAAAATGATAAAGAATAGATGCCATTATAAAGTTATAACCTTTTATAAAAAAAGTAAAAGTTGCTTGTTTGTATACACGCAATCCACTCCTCAATAAATAGAATTTTTAAATAAAAGTTGAAATTTCTTGAAAGTTAAAAGAAAACATATTGGGAAATGGTATAAAAAGAATATGGTACAGAATTATTTCCCCCTTTTAATGGATATTTACTGCGTATTATTATAGTTTATGTACAATAAAGATATGTATCAATTAAATATTCAAAATTTATTTTGGAATGTAAAGCTCTCTTAGTTATAAATAAGATTGCTAGTAATTTATAAGGAGGAGTTATAATAATAAGAAAGAGAACCTATTTATACCGAACTAAGATAATTGTCAAACACCCAATGCATTTTATACAGTTTAGTCGGTCGTAAACGTCACTTGATGGTTCATGTTTTAAAAGCATTAGGGGTCATCATTCTTGTAAATTTCAGTATCCTATAATTCACCGCTTTCCCGAGATTGTGTTCGGAACTATTCTCTGAAGTCTACAAGAGTTTCGGACATATTGACGAAAAATGCTTTGTGCAAAGGCATTAAAAGATAAATAAGCGACGAATGCTGGTGCAGCTTCCCTGTTTTGTAATAAATTTCCTCATCGATCAAAGAGATCAGTTTTATAGGAACCTATAGAATTACAGTGGGAGGGAAACTCTTGAAACGGATGAGGTGCCACAGAAACAGAACATCGTATGACCCAAACACTTCAATAAAACCTAACAGTTGACAGTAAAAAAAATGTGATCTACATCGTGGAAAAATAGACAGACATGCGGAATTTACAAATTTCTACTGGCGTGCATGTAGCCTCAAAAAATTTTCATTCTACAAAGCGATTTTTTGCGAAAGGCGACTCCAAAAATAGAGCAAAGGGAAAGTTATGGATCAGGTTAAAACGGGCGTGGTGGGCCGATACTAAGAAATATCACTGTTTGTAGAATATTATTCACTCTAACGAGCGAATCACACACATCTTTGGCATAAAACGTTACAATAAATTGAATTTTAAAACGTACTACATCCAAATGTTATGTGTACAGAAAATAGAGCACTTTGAATTGTTCGATTTTTTTAAAGCCCCAATTTCAAATCTTAGGTTCTAATGAAATTTTTCTTGGTGCATCCCGTACATCATTGTAGTTACAAATATTAGGCTCACAGAAAGACGACGTTCGAAACTATCCTCCTTAGTTATCCCTCAGATAGAATCCGAAGATACTTCAATTACATTATTTACTTTATGAAAATCTTAAATTTTCTTATCCTTAAAGATAATTATTACATGCATAGAACAATTTTCATTTTTTGGAATTTCAAACTGCGCTTCAATTTTAAGTACTGGAGTATTTCAGTCCCACGACAAAAACAAATTATCCTCCATTGATTTACACACTTTACTGTGCTTTCGTGAGTTAATTTGTTTTAAATTTCTAATGATTTTCCATTAAAAATTCTATCTTTCTTTAATTCTCCCAAACAGGGATTGAACGGCAGAGATCAGAGTTCCCAGCTTAGGTTCACATGAGTCTGATATATTGACACGAAAACTTTCATCTTGTTTGGGACGGCATCACTATACTCTCACGAACATTGGGAATTCGATGGGTTCATATGTTATCAAACCTAAAACTTGTAGCCTTTATAATTCGAAAGTGGAAAATATATCTGCCATTATAAAATATTAAATCCATTCCGCTCCATTCCACTTAAAAGTCTATTACTAACGACAAGGGTGTAGGAGGACAGCAAAAGTGTAGTTCAATTAACAAGACAGCTTCTGTAAGGTGGTGTTTTTCCTTTGAAATGGGACGGCCGATTGGTAATTTCCATATCAGACCCAGTACATTCTCCAGGAACTGTTATTTGGTAGGCGGAATATGCAGTACTCGATTCATTCACATGCCAATTTAGGGCGAAAAATCGCCTAGAGTGATTGAAAAAAAACCAAATCTTGGCATCTTTCATTAAAAATAGATTTTTATATCCATTTAGCAAGTCCAAAACTACAAAATAAACAAAAGAATGTGTTAAACGCCTCCCACATTTTGTTCCATTTAATAACTGCGTTCTGAATTAAAAGGGCTACTCTAGCTGTTTTATTTGAATTATTTAAATCGACCAATCAGGTGCATCTGCGCAGTAAGTCCTAAATTTTTCGCCATCTGAGTGTTACGTCACTGTATTTAAACAATAGATATCAATCAGAATTACGCCATATTGTTTTTCGATTTGGCAATGTAAGTACGAAAGATTTATACAACATTTCTTTTAAGTAAATATTAATCAGCGTTGATTTGGGAAAAATTAATATTTTGGGCAACAAATAGGAAAAAAGTTTTCTTCAAGATACAGAAAAAGATTTATTTAGAATTTGGTGAATACATTTCGTATTTATTAGAGTCAAAGCATTACTACCAAAGATCTGACATTCGTTATGTAATGTACTTTAATTTTCTGATAAGTTTGTGTTTTTAATTATATCAATTAAAGTTAGATTATTTGCTCTAAGTATCCGAAAGATTTCTCTCCTTCTTAAAGATATTATTGCATTTCGGTCATTTCATTTCAAATATTAGATTAATTTTTTCACTGTTCAGACTGCGTTTTGCTCCTATGATTAGCTCATCTCTCCATAATACGTTAAAGTAGTATTAATGAAATTCTTATAATGTATTTTACGCTTTAAAAGAACTATAAAATTGGTAGATGTACATTCATTATGTGAATCTTCAGGTGGTTTATAAAAAAATATATATCCCACTTTCTGCATTATTATACTTGTGTTATCCTATAGAATCATTTTTAAAATTTCTGATAATTATATCCGCCAAAACTATAATAAAAGCTGACTTTGCACATCCAAAATATCTCATTATAAACATTTAACTTAAAGGTTTGAAAGGCATCAAATCAAGAATTTCTGAAGCTGTTAGTCTGTCCGATTCCCCACATTTAGTATTAAATTTTGAAAACGTTTTATATGAAATGTGTGCTTAAATTTCCCTTGTTTAGGTTAATACGTGTGTATCTTGAAAGAGAATGTTTTAATTTTATCGGAAACAAAATGGACTCAACATCAAAAGCATAAATGTGAATAACTTTCTTGACGTTTGAGATTGAAATCGCCAAATGTTGGCAATCAGACCTCTGTTCGAAAGAGTTTTGCGAAACCTTTGGCGTTTTAGACAACATTTTTGGCGAATTCGATGTCAAGTATCGGTGTATTTGGTTTACAATACAAATTTAAATATAGTAAGGTTCGGAATTAACATCTTGAAAAAGACCAAGGAAAGCCTAAATGACACAAGTTTTCATTAGTCAAAGTTTTTAAAAATAATTATAGTTTTCATATATCTCTACATATACATTACTGTTCGATTTATATTTTGGAGACTTTCAGAAGAAATGAATGACCACAGAATTCTAACCAAACAGAATAAAACTAAAACTAAATGTAGGAGAAAAATAATATTTTTTTCTAAGAATACAACACCGGAACCTTCCAGAGATATGTTCAAATGAATCATTTATATACCTGTTAATGTTAATCGAATAATATTACAAATAGTTATAAATTTGATTTCAAGTAATTAATGAGGAAAAGTTATAATAATAAGAAAGAAAAACCCATTTATATGGAATTAAGATAATTGCCAAACACCCAATGCATTTTATACAGTTTAGTCGGTCGTAAACGTCACTTGATGGTTCATGTTTTAAAGGTATTGGGAGATAATTCTTGTAAATTTCAGTATCCTATAATTCACCTCTTTCCCGAGATTGTGTTCGGAACTATTCTCTGAAGTCTACAAGAGTTTAGGACATATAGAAGATAAATGCTTTGTGCAAAGGCATTAACAGATAAATATGCGACGATTGCTGGTGCAGTTTCCCTGTTTTGTAATAAATTTCATCATCGATCAAAGAGATCAGTTTTATAGGAACCTATAGAATTACAGTGGGAGGGAAACTCTTAAAACGAATGAGGTGCCCCAGAAACAGAATATCGTATGACCCACAAACGATGTATCCACACTTCAATAAAGCCGAAATAGTTGACAGTAAACAAAAATGTGATCTACATATTGGAAGAATAGTCAGACATGCAGAATTTAAAAAATTCTACTGGCGCGGATGTAGTTACCGAGCCTTAAATAATTTTCATTCTACAAAGCGATTTTTTGCGAAAAGCGATACCGAAAATAGAGCCGAGCGAGAGTAATGGATCAGGGTTAAGACGGGCGTGGTGTGCCCATACTAAGTAATATCACTGTTTGTAGAATATTATTCACTCTAACGAGCGTATCACACACATCTTTGGCATAAAACGTTACAATAATTTGAATTTTAAAACGTACTACATCCAAATGTTATGTGTACAGAAATTAGAGCACTCTGAACCGTTCTATTTTTTTAAAGCCCCAATTTCAAATCTTAGGTTCTAATGAAATTTTTCTTGGTGCATCCCGTACATCATTGTAGTTACAAATATTAGGCTCACGGAAAGACGACGTTCGAAACTATCCTCCTTAGTTATCCCTCAGATAGAATCCGAAGATACTTCAATTACATTATTTACTTTATGAAAATCTTAAATTTTCTTATCCTTAAAGATAATTATTACATGCATAGAACAATTTTCATTTTTTGGAATTTCAAAATGCGCTTCAATTTTAAGTACTGGAGTATTTCAGCCCCACGACAAAAACAAATTATCCTCCATTGAATTACACACTTTACTGTGCTTTCGTGAGTTAATTTGTTTTAAATTTCTATTGATTTTCCATTAAAAATTTATCTTTCTTTAATTCTCCCAAACAGGGATTGAACGGCAGAGATCAGAGTTCAGAGCTTAGGTTCACATGAGTCTGATATATTGACGCGAAAACTTTCATCTTGTTTGGGGCGGCATCACTATGCACTCTCAAACATTGGGAATTCGATGGGTTCATATGTTATCAAACCTAAATCTTGTAGCCTTTAAAATTCGAAAGTGGAAAATATATCTGCCATTATAAAACATTAAAATCCATTCCGGTCCATTCCACTTAAAAGCCTATTACTAACGACAAGGGTGTAGGAGGACTGCAAAAGTGTAGTTCAATTAACAAGACAGCTTCTGGAAGGTGGTGTTTTTCCTTTGAAATGGGACTGCCGATTGGTAATTTCCATATCAGACCCAGTACATTCTCCAGGAACTGTTATTTGGTAGGCGGAATATGCAGTACTCTATTCATTCACATGCCAATTTAGGGCGAAATATCGCCTAGAGTGATTGAAAAAAACCAAATCTTGGCATCTTTCATTAAAAATAGATTTTGATATCCATTTAGCAAGTCCAAAACTACAAAATAAACAAAAGAATGAGTTAAACTCCCCCCTTCTCCCACATTTTGTTCCATTTAATAACTGCGTTCTGAATTAAAAGGGCTACTCTAGCTGTTTTATTTGAATTATTTAAATCGACCAATCAGGTGCATCTGTGCAGTAAGTCCTAAATTTTTCGCCATCTGAGTGTTACGTCACTGTATTTAAACAATAGATATCAATCAGAATTACGCCATATTGTTTTTCAATTTGGCAATGTAAGTACGAAAGATTTATACAACATTTCTTTTAAGTAAATATTAATCAGCGTTGAATTGAGAAAAATTAATATTTTGGGCAACAAATAGGAAAAAAGTTTTCTTCAAGATACAGAAAAAGATTTATTTAGAATTTGGTGAATACATTTCGTATTTATTGGAGTCAAAGCATTACTACCAAAGATCTGACATTCGTTATGTAATGTACTTTAATTT
This sequence comes from Trichonephila clavata, assembly GCA_019973975.1. Taxonomy (NCBI): domain Eukaryota; kingdom Metazoa; phylum Arthropoda; class Arachnida; order Araneae; family Nephilidae; genus Trichonephila; species Trichonephila clavata. The sequence continues at coordinate 124,346 of BMAO01034656.1, forward strand.
TCTGATAAGTTTGTGTTTTTAATTATATCAATTAAAGTTAGATTATTTGCTCTAAGTATCCGAAAGATTTCTCTCCTTCTTAAAGATATTATTGCATTTCGGTCATTTCATTTCAAATATTAGATTAATTTTTTCACTGTTCAGACTGCGTTTTGCTCCTATGATTAGCTCATCTCTCCATAATACGTTAAAGTAGTATTAATGAAATTCTTATAATGTATTTTACGCTTTAAAAGAACTATAAAATTGGTAGATGTACATTCATTATGTGAATCTTCAGGTGGTTTATAAAAAAATATATATCCCACTTTCTGCATTATTATACTTGTGTTATCCATAGAATCATTTTTAAAATTTCTGATAATTATATCCGCCAAAACTATAATAAAAGCTGACTTTGCACATCCAAAATATCTCATTATAAACATTTAACTTAAAGGTTTGAAAGGCATCAAATCAAGAATTTCTGAAGCTGTTAGTCTGTCCGATTCCACACATTTAGTATTAAATTTTGAAAACGTTTTATATGAAATGTGTGCTTAAATTTCCTTGTTTAGGTTAATACGTGTGTATCTTGAAAGAGAATGTTTTAATTTTATCGGAAACAAAATGGACTCAACATCAAAAGCATAAATGTGAATAACTTTCTTGACGTTTGAGATTGAAATCGCCAAATGTTGGCAATCAGACCTCTGTTCGAAAGAGTTTTGCGAAACCTTTGGCCTATTAGACAACATTTTTGGCGAATTCGATGTCAAGTATCGGTGTATTTGGTTTACAATACAAATTTAAATATAGTAAGGTTCGGAATTAACATCTTGAAAAAGACCAAGGAAAGCCTAAATGACACAAGTTTTCATTAGTCAAAGTTTTTAAAAATAATTATAGTTTTCATATATCTCTACATATACATTACTGTTCGATTTATATTTTGGAGACTTTCAGAAGAAATGAATGACCACAGAATTCTAACCAAACAGAATAAAACTAAAGCTAAATGTAGGAGAAAAATAATATTTTTTTCTAAGAATACAACACCGGAACCTTCCAGAGATATGTTCAAATGAATCATTTATATACCTGTTAATGTTAATCGAATAATATTACAAATAGTTATAAATTTGATTTCAAGTAATTAATGAGGAAAAGTTATAATAATAAGAAAGAAAAACCCATTTATATGGAATTAAGATAATTGCCAAACACCCAATGCATTTTATACAGTTTAGTCGGTCGTAAACGTCACTTGATGGTTCATGTTTTAAAGGTATTGGGACATAATTCTTGTAAATTTCAGTATCCTTTAATTCACCGCTTTCCCGAGATTGTGTTCGGAACTATTCTCTGAAGTCTACAAGAGTTTAGGACATATAGAAGATAAATGCTTTGTGCAAAGGCATTAACAGATAAATATGCGACGATTGCTGGTGCAGTTTCCCTGTTTTGTAATAAATTTCATCATCGATCAAAGAGATCAGTTTTATAGGAACCTATAGAATTACAGTGGGAGGGAAACTCTTGAAACGAATGAGGTGCCCCAGAAACAGAATATCGTATGACCCACAAACGATGTATCCACACTTCAATAAAGCCGAAATAGTTGACAGTAAACAAAAATGTGAGCTACATATTGGAAGAATAGTCAGACATGCAGAATTTAAAAATTTTTACTGGCGCGGATGTAGTTACCGAGCCTTAAATAATTTTCATTCTACAAAGCGATTTTTTGCGAAACGCGATACCGAAAATAGAGCCGAGTGAGAGTAATGGATCAGGGTTAAGACGGGCGTGGTGTGCCCATACTAAGTAATATCACTGTTTGTAGAATATTATTCACTCTAACGAGCGTATCACACACATCTTTGGCATAAAACGTTACAATAATTTGAATTTTAAAACGTACTACATCCAAATGTTATGTGTACAGAAATTAGAGCACTTTGAACCGTTCTATTTTTTAAAGCCCCAATTTCAAATCTTAGGTTCTAATGAAATTTTTCTTGGTGCATCCCGTACATCATTGTAGTTACAAATATTAGGCTCACGGAAAGACGACGTTCGAAACTATCCTCCTTAGTTATCCCTCAGATAGAATCCGAAGATACTTCAATTACATTATTTACTTTATGAAAATCTTAAATTTTCTTATCCTTAAAGATAATTATTACATGCATAGAACAATTTTCATTTTTTGGAATTTCAAACTGCGCTTCAATTTTAAGTATTGGAGTATTTCAGTCCCACGACAAAAACAAATTATCCTCCATTGAATTACACACTTTACTGTGCTTTCGTGAGTTAATTTGTTTTAAATTTCTATTGATTTTCCATTAAAAATTTATCTTTCTTTAATTCTCCCAAACAGGGATTGAACGGCAGAGATCAGAGTTCAGAGCTTAGGTTCACATGAGTCTGATATATTG
>BMAO01034657.1:0-41225 GCA_019973975.1 Trichonephila clavata
TGCGTTAAGTTGAACTTAATATTAATTAAAAAGTCAACATAAATGTAATGTAATGTTTGAAGACGCATTCATGTACTATTAAAAAAATTATAAAGGGCATTGTTGCGAATATTAAGAATTTTATATAATTTTAAATTCAGATTTTAACAGATTGACGTAGAAGAAAAAAACGAACATCTAACATATATGATGCAGTCTCCAATACATAACTTTGATAAATAGAAGACGGCATTTTCACTTGCTAGAGCAGAGCTGGTTTAGGTAGGGGTGAGCTGGCAAAAAGTGAGGGCCCAGCGGTTTTGACGGGTGCCGCACAAGAAATTGCAGTTTTCAGGAAAAATTATAATAATTACAAATACAAAAATAAGTCTTGCAGTTTTTTCATACATTTTTATTAACTAGAATTGGGGAATTGATTTCCAATATACCTTGTTGGGTTTCACAATATTTAAGGTAACAAACCATAGTCCTTCAGATATATTTGTTCTTCTTTTCGTAAGCCGTACTCCTATTAAAACTTGTGCTTCCGAAATACACCTTTTGTAATCTTAAGAAATTATATAAACTATAACGTTTAATTTTAATTTATGCAAATTATTAAATGTTCCTATTTAGCCATTTCCGTCCAAACAGTTTATATGAAAAAAATATTCGGATTCACCCATTCATTAGGAAATTGTATGATTCCAGCAATAAGTTCTATTTTTTACGGAATAGGATTGCGTCACTTCGGGGATACCTCTAACAGAAACGTTTTTATGCTATCGATTGCAAATTAAACATTTTCCCTTCAATTTTGTTTATTTCAGGAGGATCTTTGATTTATTTTATTCATGCAATACAAGATTTAAATAAATTACTTTTTTCTTGTCAAACGTATTTGCTTAATAATATATATTTGCGTATTATATTAAAATTTTGAACTACCCAAAATAATATGTTTTTGTTCCTCTAAAAACTCTTAGTATTTTAGAAATGGTCTTACAATCCGTGCACGGTTTATATGTTCTAAAATGAAAAATATATTTTTATAACTGAATTTTTGTGCCTCGTTTATAAAAATAAAATATTGCTTTGGGCTATAGCTTATAAATGTACTTAAATAAGTGGAGGAACAGTATTTTCCCATAATATGAATATTTTTGACTGGAGTAAGTCAGATATTTATATTTCAGTTTCTTTACAATTTGAATAAAAGTTGTAAGCAATTTTATGAAGAGGATATTGAGTATAAACTCCTTGGCTATTTAAAAGTAAAATGTTTATTTTGATACCCCACAGCTCACATTCTAAAATAAGACTCATTTACAATCATATGATCAGCTTTGGTGATATTTAAATTTTCAAATATACTCTACATGTACGAAAACATTCTTTCAAAACCATACATCACATCTCATTCTCTGTCTTCTCCACAGCAGGCCCTATTTTTTTATACTCAAAAAATTGAATACAGCATTTCCGAATGTTATTTTTTTAAAAAAAAAATTAATATGAATACACTGCGGAATTGTCGGTTAGCTTCACTGAGCAAAATTGTTTTAAGTGTACTGTTTTGAAAGACAAAATTAATTGGAGAAGTTTTACTCTCATTAGAATTTGTAATGATTGAATTGTGTGAAAGTTGTATTTATCGGTGAATTTTCCGTTTAACACTAAAGAAACAGAAAAATAAAAAATAAAATTTTAATAGAAAATGGTTAGAAATACTTTTACATTTTGAAGGAAAATATATTCCCGTTAAAATAAAAATAAAAAATTTGACCAAATTTGCTTTTTGCTCCGTCACGAATGCCTATGTATAGAAGGTATTTTTGCTTAGTACAAGTTGTTTGACTATGAAATAAAATTTAGATTTTTTCCGAATAATTAATTTAACATAAAAACATCATTTATAGGATTAAAATATATATAAATTAAAAGTATTGAAATCCCTCTTTATGTTACTTTAAATTTAAAATATAATTGAATAGAGGAATATTGATTTCATTTCATAAACATAATCGTCGTATGTAACGATACTTCATTTATTCTCTTATTGTGTAAAAAGAGAGAGATGGTCACTTTTACTTTTTTTTACATAGTTACTTTTTAAAAAAACATTACGATGTATTTGTGTTTTCTTAGTCTCATATTCCACAATAAATACAAGTGCTTTTTCCTGGCTCAAATCGTTAGTCCAAAATAGTTTTTTTTTTAAATTAAATTTTTTTAAATTTTGTTTTGTTTCAAATAAACAAGTATTTTTCAACTTTTGTAACAAGTTTTTTCTTTCGAGTTATTATTTTTTTTAACTCTTCACTTTTATTGTGACTTAACCGATGAAACAACCACGTGGACTCGCTTTTCCACCCAAAATTCGCACAAGGCAACGTCACAGATGTGAACGAGTTTTCTCCCGGTTTTAAAGCAACAAAGAGGCCGAACTGAGTAATAAAATCTTCCCCTGTAGACCTCCGCGAACTTTAAAGGGGAAAGGAATTAAATGTGTTGCACTTTCGAAGGAATTCTCAAAAAAGAAGTAAACGCTTTCGGAATGATTTTTCAGGAGAAGGAGGAACACTCAGAGGGTTAAGTGAAATTGGCCTCCTACAGGGCTTCCCCAGTAATAAGTCGAATCAAATGCTACCTTGGTAGACCACACCGACTGGATTCGATTGTTCTCCCTATGAGCATCCTAGATATATTTTTTTAAGGACAACAGCCCCATTTCTTCATCCATATTTAACATTTTAAAATTATTTTCAAGTTTTAAAATTTTTTAAATCTCACATGTCTTTGAGGATTTTTGTGCTTCGTTAACGAAACTCGGACCATAGGGTCTCCTCGTTGAGCTCTTTCATCTGTTATAATTTGTGTGTAGATAGTGGGCCTAGGGGGTGTTATTATTAAACTTAGATTCCCCATGTTCTTCCTATGGGGTTCGATCGTTTGATAACGTCACAATTTTTCAGAGTTAAAAGGATGGAACTTTGGCATCACTTACTATTCTGTGTTTCGTTGGGAAGCACTTGACTATTTACGTAACAGTTGCTTCCACCCTCCAGGGGAAATAGTTTCGATTTCCTTTCCAAGGCTAGCCCTGCCCCATTTGCAACTACAGACTCCGGACCGGTTCGAATGGATTCATCTTCTGTTTCCCCACAACCAGACCAAGTTTCGAGTTGGAAGGTGCCTTTCTTCTATTTTATTTAATGGATTTAAATTTTTAAATTATTTTAAAATGACCCTAACTCGGGGCTCTTCAGGCGGATGTCTTAATTTTCTCGCGAACCCTTCTTCCCTTCGAGACATTTAATATGAGGTATCACGTGTAACATTCGGTTCCCCTCATCTCCAGATACAGTCTGCAGCCCCCCTCATGTTATTGGTCCTATTGTCCCTGAGTGGGGGTGTTGAAATTTATTTAAATCGTGATTATTTCGAGTTTGAATGGTCCGATTGACTTAAGGTAAGTCGGTACCCCCTATCCCGCTAATGTTAAATTGAGCATTTTTATGTGCCTTTTCTCATAAAATATTAAATGTACAGACTTAAATTTTTTTCTGTATATTAATTAGACTTTTTTATTTAAACTGAAGTGAGCTTTTTGAAATATATTGTTTAGTTTTTTCAAAAACTTTCATCGTAATGTATCACTATGAATTTTTTGAAAAATGTCATTTTTTTTCACGATAACTGACTTTTACAAACATATTATCGGTATATTAATAAAAGTTCACTTCAGTATATATATTAACATATCAGTAAAATTCAGTGAAGATTGCAAGTGCTTCCGTTGAATAGGTTCTGAGAAAATGGTACACGCATTTTTAAAAACACCGTTTTGAGATAATTGCATTTTTATGATAAAATGTCACTTCATCAAAAAAATTATGAATTACAATCTGTATTTCCACTATTTTTTTAAATATTAGCTTATTCTCAATAACTTTTAAGTCTTTTTACTTATTTCTTTTGCTTAGATTTCTCAGAAAATACATGTATAGCATTTTTCACTTTTAATCTATCGAGATATTTTATAGCATTTGCATCATTTTTCTCAAATTATGCCTCAATTTTTGAAGAATTTTCTGTTCTGATACATTACTGTCATCCAAGTTGACTACAAGTATCATAAATACAATGAAAAAATTGTCAATACATGAAAATATGGCTTTGGTAATACATCATTATACGACATTTCGAAAAGTTTCATTAGTGTTTTATAAATTCAGATGTAAACACAATTTCTTAAAGTATCAGAATTAAAAGGATTCTTAAAATATTACATAAATGGTATCCAAAACAACAACAAGAAAACTGATTTTATGTTTTTAAACATGAAATTTGTGTATTTTTTGTATGTAACAAGTTTTGTGCAACGAAAAAGGGCATTGCATTTTGGGATATATTTATGTCCCTTTTACTAAGAAACTATTGAAAACAAAGCTTAAAAATTTGTGTGTACATTAAATAAACATTTATCTTTATACAGAAGTGAAATTTTTTTTTAAAAAATTGATCAGCATGTTTAAAAATGTAATTTTGTAGAGTAGAATAATGAATTTTATAAAAAGTTTCCTTTCTATGTTACGACATCTGCTTTTCAGCTAAATGTCTGAGGAATATCTCAAAAATTTCACTTCAGTATATATAATATAAATGCAATATAAAATAAATATTTCCAGTTCATGCATACAATTAATTTATAGAGAAAGAAGACACAAATTAAAAAATATAATCTATATAAGACAGTAATACATGATTATATGGCACTTCGAAAAATTTCTTTAGTGTTTTGTATATTCAGATGTAAACACAATTTCTTTAAATATAAGAAATAAAAGATTATATAAATATTACATAGATAGTATCCAAAACAACAAGAAAACTATTTTTGTGTTTTTAAACATGAAATTTATGATTTTTTTTGTATATAGCAAGCTTCATGCAACGCATTTTGAGATATATTTGTATGTGCATTAAATAAACATTTATTTTTATACAGAAGTGAAATCTTTTTTTTAAAAAATTGATCAGCCTGATTAAAAAAAAATAATTTTTGCAGAGTAAAATAAGGAATTTAATAAAAATTTTCCTTTTCTGTGTTACGACATATGCTTTTTAGCTAAATGTCTGAGGAATATTTCAAAAATTTCACTTCAGTATACACAAGAATATATATGAAATATAAAATAAAAATTTCCAGTTCATGCATACAGTAACTTTATAGAAAACACAGTTTAGAAAAGAAAATTTTTATAAAACAGTAGCTTTTATATAAAATTTTACCTCATCAAAAACATCCTGCCCTGTAGCCGGTTTTTACCTTATTTTTCTTAATATTATCTTCTTCTTTTTTTCTTTTTCTTCTTTTATCTTTTCTAATTTTCTTCGCTGTTCCAGAAAAAGCATACACTGCTTTCATTAACCTTTCTCTATCAAGAATTTTCATGGCACTTACCGAATATTCTCCAGGCTCGACTCCCATTTTCTGCAGCATTTTTAATTTGGATACATTACCATCATTAAAAGAACAAACAGTATCATAAACACCAAGTGAAAGTGTTTCAATCTGTACAAATGTTGTTTTAGGAACACGTGACCATATGACATTATGAAAACTTTCATTCGGGTTTTGTGTTTTTCCATGCAAACATTTTCTTAACAGATCAGGATGGGAAAGATCTCTAAATATAGGACGCATTGCTTCTACAACAGCGACCGGAAGACTATTTTTATGCTTGTAAGACTAACCTGATGCTTCAGCCTTTTTATATCCACACCATGAATCTTCACCATCAGGACAAAAACCATGTTGAGGATATTCATCTGTTGACAGCTTATGCAGAAAAATGGCCCAGATATCTTGCCGCATGTTCTGAACACTGGTGTAATTTCTCTGAATAGCTGATCCATAGTAAAACTGTAAGTTATCTATTTCAGGCACAGTCAAACGATTTTTTCCACTCAAACACTTACCGTCTGACAAGATTTGCCCTTTCAATTGAGATTTTAATCGGCGTAATCTTGTTCCCATGCGCTTCATGACATGTCCAATGCACTCCAATTTTTCAATTGGGTATTCATCTCCATAGATGTTTTTTTTCCTAACAACGTCAAATGCTTTGCAATCTCCATCCCCTAAGTAAGCAATATATCGGGCATTATGCAAAGATAATGACCGTTGAAAAATTTTAGATGCACCTTGAATTTCCATGGTTCCACTAGATCCAACGTAATTCCTTTTACAATCCTTTTGATGAGAAGGAAAGTTTTTACATATGCAATTATTTTGAAAGAATATCAACATCTATCACATTACCTGTATCCATGCTGGACACAGTAACTACACCATTCAATGATGAGTAACCGCATTTCTGCCATGTTCCATCTACAGCGACTGCAATATTATTATATTACCTTCATTTTCACAAATAGCTTCCTTCGCAGCATTTTGAATGGAGTCCTCGTAAAGAAGTTTTGCTGCATTTAAGATTCGCTTACCGTAAGGAGAAAACCTTGTAGGTGGTTGAGGAAGATTCATTATGCCGCAAAACATTCTCCCAGCTTCTGCACCTTTTCCAATGGAACGCATAGCATATACAAACCTGATATTTATTGTAGCAATTTGCGTTCCTTCATGAAAATGTGAAGGAGAGGATTCTACACTATATGGACAAGCACAACATTTCAGGACAAATGTAATAGCCAGTAAAGACTTACCTTTTAAAACTTGCATGTCTAAGCCACTGTTACACATTTTACAGTGAACTTCATTCTTGAAAACAAATGCCAGAATATTCAAATTCATAATGGCATTAATAATACCTACGCTTTTGTCATAGGAAGAAAAACTTCCATTTAAATTGGGAATTTTCTTTTCTTTTGCACATGTCTCCTTTGAGTCATGTGCATGTCCAGCTTGAGGATTGTCGTTAGTATGGTTTAAAGTATTCTTACCTTTATAAAACGTACCTTATGTTTTTTGAAAACTCCGTTGGATCTTGGCATATTAAATTAAAATTTCAAAATTTTTGATTTTCAGAAATTTGAAATATCGAAATATTCAAAACGCTAAGAACAAAAACGTATATTCTCTCCAAAATAGGTAAACAACGCTAACAGTTACGCTTGCAGTGAATCTACAGTTAACTGCGTATGAATAAATAAAACAGAGATTGGCTTTGGAAAAGCTTCCCAGATTTAAAAGGTCAATGTTTACATTTGTATCTGTCAAAGGGGGCGTGGCTCATCAGCTGATTATTTTTTAAAAATCATTTTAACATACTTTTAATTAGTAAAATGGCAAGTGTGTTATATCATTGGAAAGGTCCTGATTTGGGGATTTTAGAAATATCAAAAACTCAAAATCGATTTCCCGAAGGTGTTTACTCCCCTTAAGGTAGTTATCGTTCAACGCTGCTCGTGACCGCCTTTCGTCCTTGGTCCAGCTTGCCCTGCTCAAGATTTTTAGAAAGATTTATATTTTTTATAACAAATACAATACTTCTTACAATCTATAAAGTACCTATAACAAGTTGATTACATTTAAATATTGCTTCAGGATATATTTTTCTAAAATGGAATGGGCTGCACAAAATGTGATTAATTGATACCATAGAAGTTTAACTTCTTACTTGCGTACATAAGTACACACACACACACTTTTTTTTCTAGACTATGCATGATCATAAAAAAAAGGATTACTGTGTTTGTTATTATGAAAGGAAGAATACGGATTTTCCAGAAAGAACACACTGGAGCTCTAAGATTTAGTTTTAACACGATAAAACTACTTTGATTAGAGCATAAACAAGTCATAAAAAAATAAGTCAATTCCTACTTAAGCTGACACAAAAAAAGTTTATTTTAACTGTTTTTATTAAATAGTTACAATTAATAAAAATATGAAAGAATTGCAATATTAAGTGACAAAATAGAAAATGATTTTCCATGAAATTATTCATTTTCCTTTCTATGTATGGTGTTGGGCTATATTTCTTGTTTGTTACTATTTGTATTCATTAATTAAATTTAATTGTTCTTAGTATAGTAAAAAGGAATCACATTCTCAGAAATCAGGCCATTCCAAGGGGTATTCAAGCCCATGACCTTCGGATTGTTAGTACAACGCGATATCCATTCCGCTACTAGGACACAGCGAACGGTTTTCCTTTTTATGTATGCTGTTGGACTATTATTTTTGTTTGTTACTATTTATTCGTTTTTTAAATTTAAATCATGAATTAATATTTAAAAAATCTGTAGTAGTGATAAGTGTCATCCACTGCAAGATTTAAAAAATCTATATGAACTTCAGTGGATGAATAGAAAGTATTTTACTAACGCGTGAAAATTTGAACAAAATATATATATAAGGAGAGAGTGAACTAATAGTAGGGATAGAAAGATACAGAACCATTTTCTGAATTAAAGAAATTTTAGTATGTGTCAACAAAAAATGTAATATATTGTTAAACTTCTTCATTCCCGTATATCCCTGCCTTACATCCCCCTAAGTAGCCGTGGTAGCCTACATGTCAAGGTATCGGGTTCGTGGCATGCGTGTTATGAGTTCAAACCTTATACTACTAAAGACCCACACCCCACCTCGTCACTTGACTACGTTTCAAGGTTTCGAAGCCCGATGGCCTTCGTACCACTGTCGAGTGCGTTGTTAAAAAACTCGCAAACATTTCCTGGAGGATCTTCAAAATGACAAAGAGGAAATTTCGACTAAAGAAAAGACAAAAAAATGCACATATGCCTTTGGGAAGATATGGCTGTAGTAACTATTGCATCCAATTACTCTTCATATTCAAGATTTTGTCATATATAAGAGCTTCGGATGAGAATAACAGTATGTATACTAACGAATTTGTCTCATTTTATCTTAAAGTAGTGCAAATAATTAAAAACTGCTCGTTTAATATTACTTTCTCTCTCTCTCTCTCTCTCTCTGTGTGTGTGAGCGTGTGTGTGTGTGTGCTGCAATTATTTTATGATAAAAACCGTAATATTCCCAACACCCAGCGTCTGTTACATTTTAATGGCCTTTCACTGGGAACATGATGAAATATTGAAGATACAGCCAAGTTGGCCATATTTTTGTTGACCATGGATGACCACATGGATGCTTCTCGAACTTATTGGAGAAGTCCATGACCTCATGACTTGGGACGTAACAAAATTGTTCGAAAAAGTAGTGGAAGGAAGCCGCTCAGACTATAAATAGCTGCAACTTCCTGTAAAACTGAGTTTGTTATACTTCAGCTGTTGAGTGTTCCCTTTAGTGTGTTTGACTACGAACAATCGGATGCTTGCGGAAACTCTTTATCTCTACGTGCCTGAATTTTAGCCTCTATCAGTTAGTTGTGTTTGAATTCTGTAGAAGGTGTGAGAACCTTTTGGAATTTTTTGCACGTGCTTTACTGTTGTTTAACCTGTACTCTGAGGATTGTAAACGTCATTAAATTACATTGGTCTTTTAGAACTGTTTTGATCTTTAGAACAGATAGCACAGAGCCCAGGAAACCTTATTTTCACAACAATATGTATTATAGTTTCATCTTATTGCAAATAATTGTTGTGGTTTTACTGAAATATTATTTTTCCAAAAAATAGAAAAAAAGCCACTCTTACATATCTAGATTCTACATTGATTCGTAATATGCTGTCAAACATTCAATACTATTGTTTTTTTTTTATCTCAATAAAAACATAAATGCATGCAAAATTAAATACTATTAAAAACTTTAAAAAATATGTATATTTGAGCAAAAATCAATTATTAAGAAAATATGCATTCTAAATGAAAACCTCATTTGATGATTATTAATGCATTATTAAAGTTAACTAGATGATCTGTAGATAAAATTTTAAAACATTAATAAAATCATCCCCAAAGCTTGTTTATTTAGTGATAAAGTACATTTGAGAGAGAGAAGTACTTGTCTTGAACTATATGTTTGTGTTATTTTTAAATGCAAAACGCGTAACCCTTGGTAAATTTTATTTGAAAACGATAATTTTATAACGAAAATAATTATTGGATGCTGAACTGATCTCTGAAATTAGTAATGATATGCAATACCCCAAATATTCCACATTTTTTTTTAAAATTTCAATTATTAAGCTATTACAAATTATTTTGTATTCAAAATAAAAAATGAATAATTATTTCTCAAAATGTCAACTTTTTCTACGAAAGTATTACAAGTATTCACCGCAATTTAAATTTCTGAAATGAACTCTTAAAATATAAATTTACTTAAAATATTTATAATTGTTTTTACATTTTTAAAGTCTTATATATTCGATTTGCGGGCAAGAGATTATTTTGCAATTACGTATGTTATTTCAAGTTAGATTTTTACAGCTTTAGGAACACATAGTGAGAAATACATCGCTAAAATCCAACTAAAAACAGAAGGTCCGAAACAGTAATGTTTGGAAATTTAACAACGAATTCAACAGAAGAATTTCGTACGAATTCTTACAAGAATTTCAGGAAGTAGTTCGGAAGAGTATTGTTTTTCAAAATTCCGGACACTCAAAGAAAGTATTGAACCAGCTTCAACGTGAAGCGATCGAAGTAAATAGAAGTAAATGGCAATACTACAGAAAAACGTAGAAGAACAAAATTTATTCAAAAGATAGGGAACGTGAGAGAATCTACGTTTGCTTTGAGATACATTGAAGTTGAAAAATAGAACAACCAATTCTATTATCGGAATGTCAGACTTATCACTTTTGAACTGTATCTAAGTACAAGTTCCTTCAATTCGAATATTCCTCATATTATTTTAAATATATTGCCTCAAATAAAAAAATCTCAATGCTCTTGATATTCAGCTAGTAGTGAACTAAATAAAATTTTAAATAAAAATACTTTTTATTTGCATATATCTTTTCCTAGCTTTTTCTCTTTATATAAAACCCTAAAAGAAATTTGTGCTAAAAAGATATATTGAATAAAAGGATTACATAATGATAAATTAACTTAAGTGTTTCTATAATTTTTGCATTACATCATATTTCGCGTGCGTTATAGCTCGACAAATCAAGGAAAGAAATTCTCGTGAAGATTTCAAATTCAAACACATGAAAAATCCTCATCAATTATCATATGCTTAAAGTTACTGAAATTATAAAATAATTCGTATGTTTATTTGATTATTTGTCTTAAGCCATGTTATTATTTTGAATTATATTAATGAATTCCCAAGAGTTATTTTGAGAAAAAAAAATCCTGGTGGCAGTTATATTATGATTTGCAAATGAAAGAATTTTGTAAATGAATTTAAAATGATTAAGGGAGAAGAAATACATTTTAATTAACTTTCAAAAATGTTATGTATGAGTAATTCATATTAAAACTAATTAATTAATAAAAATAGTAAATAATAAAAAAACTCAATAATTTGTCCATACATACTTTTTTATCAAATGCATAAAGCAGTACTCCTAAACATATCGATATATGTTTACATTCTACTTTTCAAATGCTTGATTATACGGCAGAAGTTAAATTTCTATAATGTAATGAGTTATAAAAAATATAAAAATTCAATATTATTCATGCATTATTAATAATAGAGTATCAGGACGTTTTTATATTATTATTATTAAGTGAATGTTTCAGGAACTAACAGGTACGAAATAATTCTGAAGAGATTACAAATACTTTCAGTTCATTCGTTTCCTTAAAATTCTTTGATTTAACTTAAAAATTAATTCGGTTAATATACATTTCCTTATTTAAAATTTATTTTACGCATTGAAATTATAGACAAAATGTTCTTTATAATTTAGTTATAGTTTTAATGTAGGTAATTTAATTTTTAATTTTAATGCCTTCCTTTAATATTTAATGCTTTGTAGTTAAAAATTATACTGCTATATATGAATATCGTATTTAGAACTTGGGTGTTTTGAAATTATTTTCCCAAATGTAAAAACGAGATTCCCTGAAAACGTATCAATTCTATTTATCTATCAGAAAAAAAAGAACCAAACAAGATTTTAATTACATCTGTACAATTGAATTGTTTATACTATTTCCATATGTAAGTCACGATTCGATCTTGTCATGCAAAAGGGAAAGGCATTTTCTAGGTATTAAACTTCCACACTAATTCTGCACCTAAGAGATTCCTTACAAGTATCTTTTTCTGTATCAATGGAAGAAGTTTTAAATTATTGAAAACTTTAGAAAAAGAGATCTGGTGGCCGGTTTTAAAGGCTGAAGTATGACATTGATTGAGATGGCAAGATGGCTTAGTACATCAGAATTAACAGTTATATTTGCAGTAGCAATTTCAAGACTTTACTATTGTCAAAAGGACTTGACAAAGTCTTATATGAAAAACAACTTTTAAAAATGTTTCTAAAGACGTATAATCACACTACGCAATAGAGTAGGGATTACTACATCATTCTGCCTCTTTTGAGCTTCAAATTTCAAACGCCTGCGAAAGACTTGATAAGAAAGACTTCTATGTCAGATATTCAATGAAATAGGTAAGGAATTTCTTGAACTCCGTTTCTTGACATATAATTATTTATCTTTAAAATTTATTATTAATTGGAGGTGAATACTTGTATTGCTTTAGTTAAGCAAACACTTACAAAAAATATTCTCAATAGGTAGAGCATATATTTTGTTTTCCTAATTGGTATTCTAGGGAATTAATGATAGTATAAAAACTCTACGTTTGTTTTTCTTATCTATGCAAAAAGTGTATTATTTATTATTGTTTTAAGTTTTTTTTAAATTTTAAAAGTCTAAATTTATATATTTTTATTTTACTTTAAATTTTAGATATATATTTTTTGAATTTAAAAATGTATATATATGGATCATAATGTAATATGTATTCTGTAGCGCACGAAACGTGTTTATTTTGAAGATATATAGTAATGTGATAGTTGTAATTACAGAATATTCATGACTTTGAAAAGAAATTAAGAGTCGTAAATAGCAGAATTATCATTTTCTTACAAATGCTAATCATCCAATTTCGGAGATGTGGGAAAATATTTTGATTTATTATATTATTATAGAAAAACGTTAAAAAAAGAGTTTTTATATATATAATGTAATTCTTAGGCTTAAGCAATTCTTCAAAGCATCTTAATTCTTTCAAATTTTCGAAGTAATTTAAAGCCCATAATTAATGGAGCGCTTTTCACTAATTAACAGGGACTTTCATTCTATTATGCATTTCCCTTATGAATGGTACTACTAATAATAATCATTATGTACATCAGCTAAAATGATATCTTTATCCATTTATTATCCAATACAAATTTTTTTTTGAATTAATGGAATTTAGGTAAATAACTATTACTGAGACAAGCATTATGCTTCATACTCGAACATTAGCGCAGGTGTTAGTTATAACTTTGAGTTGCAGCTGGGGCTTATTATTATATTATTTATGTGCAAAGAGAAAATTGCTTATGTAATTCAGTTACATTTCAGGAAACTACATACAGATGATGAAAGAAAGAAAATAGGAAATTGGTGCAACCAATTTTTTTTTATAATTGTTGAATTCAACTTGAAGGATTTTATGTCCTCCAATGTATTATTCTAATACGTTAGAGAACATAAAATCCTTCTCGTTTGAAACAATGATGGCATGGATCCGTATAGATATAATTCCAAAATACTGATGACGCTTAAATGTATACATTTTAAAACTGTCTAAAAATTTAATAATCAATTAATTAAACAGTTTACAAAAACAAGCACAGAATTACACCAAAATAGTACAGCGACTCTTGGAGAGCTCCGGAGATTTGGAGGAGGCCGCGGTAACCTATTAATCAAGGTACTAGATCTTGGTAGGACTGTCATGAGTTCGAGCCCTGTTCCCCTAAAGACCCGCCGTGTAGTTGAGCGATGCACATTAAATCTGTCGAGAGCTCAAACTTCCTTCCGTTGTTTTGGAGTGGTAGTTAAGAGAGGGAGTGCCAGCTCAGGTGTCGTCCTCGTCACTTGACCATGGTTCAAAATGATGAGGTCCGTCATCAAATGCCTTCGTGTAGCTTAACAGTACGACGTTAATATTCACTCGCTCACCCAGAATTTTGGATTGTAACTTGAGTGTCAAATTGAATAGTTTACTTAGTCATCTTGTTAATATCCCAAAAAATCCTTGCAAATTAAATTTATATTGACGCTTAAGATTTATTAAATAAAATTTGCACTTTCTTATTAATTCTGAGATTTTTGTATTTTGAAATCTCATAAAAATTGTAGTGTATAGTAATTTATCCTTTTTTAATAAAAAGTTATAGGGTCATTTTAATAATATTGTGAAATATGTTATGAAAAAAAAGCAATCTATACAAATAAATAAAATTGAAGTGCCTGTTTGTAATTTTAAATTAGCAGCTTTTTACTAAATGCATTTAAAGACATATACGAGACTTATACTAAAAAAATTTTTTTTAAATTTTTGTCTGTCGGTCGGTCGGTCTATCTGTTGGTTCCGGCTAATCTCGGGAACTTCTTGTCCGATTTTAAAAATAATTCTTTCACAAATGGAAAGCTACATTATCAGCGAGTAACATAAGATATATTTTATCTCCATATTTCTACGGGAACGGGAACTATGCGGGTAAAACGTTGACGTTGCTTACTCGACGCCAAGGTGGCGCAAAATTATGCATTTGTACAATAATGGAAATTTTAATAAATATTTTCTCACATTTGTAACAAATAACTGAAACATAGTGTTATTTAGCATCTTTACAAAAAGCAATTTTTTAAATGGTTTTTTATGGTTATTATTTACGTTACGTTTGTTAAATGTCAAACTCAAACTTTGAGAAATATCGCCAAGTTGGCTAAGAAATTTTCTATTCCGACAATCCCAGATATTTTAATGCAAATTTTCTCCCACTTTTTAAAGAGGGAAACGAAATAAAGTTTTAGCGAATTGCACGCGCGTTTTTAATTATAATAATAAACTACGTTTTCAGTTTTTTAAATTAAGTTCAATTTTAGAAAATTTAAATTTTATTGGTTCCAGTCAAGCAATCAAAAAAATTACCATATTATATTATTTACTTTCCAATGATAATGATTACGACTTTGACAGTTATTTAAAGACATCAACGCGAGCGGAGCCGCGGGTAAAAGCTAGTAGTACATAAATAAGCAATGAATATGTGACGTCGTGGAACTCGGTAGCGTATTAGGACTCCAGGGTAATCATTAAAAATACTTTTATATGTGATCAAAAATTGATTTATTTCATTTTTTAACATTTAAATGATCACTGGGAAAGAGAAAAAAAATCAGTTACAGCTGTTCGTTCTATTCAGCTAGCTAGTTCTATTTAACATTGGTGTCTGCATGGGTGTCCACTCCTCGCGTCTTCTTTATTCGCCCGTCGGATAATGCCTCAGGAGTCAATCTCAGCGTTTCTTTATTCTTCCGTCGGATACTGCCTCAGGAGTCCTTCACGCTAGTACATCGGGTTCTGTCTCGGGAGTCTATCGTGGGGAGTTGATCGGGAGGCCCTCGCCTCGCACTTTTCTTCCTAGACACGTCGATTCCGTCTCGGAGGTCTATCGTAGGAGTCGATCGGGAGCCATCGCACTTCTTCCTTCGCCCGCAGGATCCTGTTTCGGGAATCTATCGTGGGAGTCGATCCGGAGCCTTCTCCTCTTTTTCTTGGGTCGACCATTTTAAACTCTAGAGGCGGGTCCACTCCACGCCCCTCATCAACCTCATTGGCCGACCTCAAAGTTTTGCACCCGGCACCTCAGTCTTCCACGTCCTCCATTCGTGCAGAGATAACAAAAGTTCCCTCTCAAAGGTCGCCGGCCACAAGGGCTTGGCTGACATCTGGTACTTGAATCACCAGCCTTCTCTTTTGATGCCACCCACCGCCGTCTGCAGAGGCGCCAGCCTTTCAAGACGGACAATCACTGCCTATGAATGAAAAATAATGCAGTGATGCCCAGCCCATAGTGTTTGCCAGTTCCACCGGTGCCGACAGTCCAGCTAGCCGACAAAGCACAATGACGCCAAAGCCACGTGCTCCCCATCTGTGAAGTTCCTGATGAATAGGGGCGAAATCTCTTTTGTCTCTACGTCACAAATATTTCAGCTTAATATGTGTGCTCTTTCTTAGAAGTGGGGTTTAGTAGCGTGAATACTTTTCATTATTTCTGTGTAACATGCATAACTCAATAATTAATATAGTTAAACTTAACAAAAAAAAAAGGAAAAATAGGAATCAAATAAAAAAACACTTTTCCAAAATAATATAACCATTCCAGAAGAACATAAGTTCGTTTTGGTTTTGATTTATTTAAAAATCATTATGCTTTCTTTTTTTTAAATTAGCTGCATAACATTTTACACATTTTAAGAGATACAAATTTCCTGTTGAATTGAAATCGCCTTTGAGATTGTGACAACGAGAATAACTGGCATAAGACAGGTAGACATATACCATGTAACTGTGAAGTGTTTATGAACGCATCACATAAAACATTTGAGATGGTATAACATGTAAATGATGAAGTCCACTAAGACTACATTTTAAAGAATTTAATTCAGTTCGTTCTATAATGTCACAATACCAATTAGAATATAAATTTTGGTATTATGGATGTTTTAATTGTTTCACATGGTCTCGGTTTTCTTTCACTACGAATATATATTTTTAAAAATTATGAATTGGATTTTTCTCCTCCACTTATATTTCCTTGAGAATCTTTCCTTTTAGCAAATGCAAAATTATACTACCAAATTTATATCAATTTAAATTAATTTGAAGCCTTGATTTAAATAATTATGCTTATTCTTGTAAGTTTTATTTAAAATCAAAATTAGAAAATAAATACTTGTTAATATTTTTTTGATATTTTGTGAATAGAAAATAAAGTTAATATATAAGATCGTTTCCATTAAAATCAGTCCTTACATATCGTTAAATAGTACAAGGTAAATCTTACAGAGCACCTTTACAATACAATACTGTTTAATATCTGCACTCAACAATATTATTCTATAATAATAATCTACAAATTAGAACGTCCTCAGCAACATATAGTCATAGTTGTGAACTCAAGGTCGATATTACTTTCTTGGAGTCGTAGGTTCAAGTTTTTGTGCCACTGAAAACTCACCTAGAAGAGAGGCTGCTCCTCATGAAATCTGTCGGTGCTCAAAATCTTCATGTTTTCGAGTTTTGAAAGACTGGAGTGCATGGTAACACCTCATATGTGGTCCTCATCTAATTTCCAAGATTCAAAATTACGAGCTTCGTCATTAATTGTCCCCACATACTTTTATGGTACAATGTTAAAAATAATAAATTTATCATCTTACAATGCATGCAATGACTAATTTCTTACATTTAAGCTGCAGGAGGTGAATGAAAATTCTGGATTGATGTAATCTTCGTCCCTTGATCATTGTTAATAAGTAAGAGATCCATTGCTTTTGCTCTCATTTTGCTTCAGAGAGCAACGTCAATGAGTAATTTAATAAATCAATCTAATACCTTAACATTTAAAATGATATTTCTGAAATTTAATTTTTATTTGAGAATAGTAGATATCCTTTTTATTGCATCAAAATAATACGAGGCTTGTCCAAAAACTAAGTACCGTTTTGGAAAAACTCGCATATTTTTTTTTTTTCCAAAACAAAACTTTTTTATACGGAAGCACATGTCGGAAACTATTCGTACATACTTACTATCATTGTTTAGACATTTGTCGTATCGAGAAACCTACTTGTTTATACTCTTTTCAGAGAAAGATGCCGTCAGTGAAGAGAGCCATTGTTTAATAGCTCTTTGTAGGCAAAAAGCTCTTTCAAAAGGCAATCTTATTGCCAACCATCTGTTTTCACAAATTTTCTCATTCACTTCTTTTTTAACCAAACCATCGATGACAACAGAAGGCCACCCTCTAAGTGCTCGTCTATAACATTGTTACTCTCATCATTGAAGTGTCAAATAAACTTTAACACCATTCCGTCACTCATTACATTTTCAACATAAGGCTCTATAAGTTGATAAGGAATTTTAACTTGTTTAACATTCATTGAGTTCAAAAAACGGATTACTGAACGCACTCCACTGTCGGTGGGATCAACAATCGTCTTAAACATTTTAAACACTCACTAACACGTGTAAATACATCACAATATAACTGTAAGCTGCCCATCCGGTTATAGTGGTTAGTGAAGCTGACTGAGGTGCCGTAGGGACTATGTTCGAATCCCGGAGAAGGCATGGATGTTTGTGTTGTAATCCTTTCTTCTGTCTGTGTTGTATCCCCCGTGTTATACATTGCGTGGTGCACGGGGTTTATAAATGTTAAACAAAAAAAAATTTAACTGTAATTGCGTCACTGTATTGAGATTCAAACAGACAGAAGTGTGCGCAAAAGTTGAGCTCCAATACTACCACTGTGGCTGCAGTAGAACGAAACGATATTTAGTTTCCGGATTCACCGCATTTTTTAAATAAAAATTACGATATAATCTTCATTTGTACGTAAAAATGATTTTTCAATTTTGATTATACAAATATTTTAAGATTTTAGAAAACAAATAAAGTATAAAAAATATATGTTGTAATTATCAAACTTTTATGCTACATTAGCCAATTTTCAGGCAAATTTTATAACTAATAACATTATATTTTTGCAAAGTCAGTCATTAGTATTTTATTATAAGCTTTTTTTATGTTTGTTTCACAAATAAAAAAATTATCTTTTTTAAGTGATAAGTATTATTTTTTCCTTAAAATTAACTTAATTAAATATATTCTAGAGTCTGTAATAAAAAATGAACTTGCGATAATAGGGAACAAATTAGTACCATTTCACAAAAAGTGCATGCAAAAAAACATACTTTTAATAATAGTCTTTATTCTTGAAATATCAAAAGAAATAGTTTCCTGTAATGCCATAAAAAATAAGTGTACCTTTGAAAAGCCTCTTTTCAAAACTAACGTAGTGAAAAGAGAAAAACTTTGAAAAGTTTGAATTTTTCACCAGACATTTTTTAAGGTTTCAGAAAGCATAACTCTCTCTCTTTCTTCGTAGTTTGTAGAATATATATACTTCACATTCTTTTTAATATTTTTATCAAAGAAAATTATGATAATAATAATTTATGGGGATATTTTACATTTGAAAAACATTTTTAATATATAAAAAAAATTCGATCCGTAGTTAATGCCTATTACATTCTAAGCAAAGTAATAATACAATTAAGTTACAAATATTTATTTTTAAACTTTTTTTTATCATTGAAAGCATCATTATTATAGTTTTTATTCGATATTTAATGTTGTTAAAATCAAGATAAAAATCAAAGATATGTTATCTATATTTTTAGATATTATCCATAAGTATTTTGTTTTACTTCATTTCAGTATTATAAAACAAAATACTTTCTGACATAATAAAAAAACACATATTTATAATGATATAATTTATACATATCATCTGGCAATTTACGTCATCGAAAATCAAAGCTTCAACACGTTTTTTAGCTATCTTTGATCCTGTAACCAAATAAAAAAAACTTTTTGTTCGATTTGCTGTAATCCCACGATGAGAGAATTTTTTAATATTTTATTTTTCCATATGCGTGTGCCCTTCTCGTAGGGTTATCATGCCCCCCAGTTTGAGAAACGCTGGGTTTAAGAAATATGTGGTATAACATTAAGCATATAATTGAAGTATGTGTATCAAGTAAATTTTAGACAATATTTATATGACTTAAAGCAAGAATAAATGCTAATCTTATTTTCAAAATTTTTTAATTTAAATAAATTCTTCTGAATTATTTATTGCTACTTAAAACATTTTGTGTTAAATTCCCTGAATTTAAATCCCTTCATAAAGTCGCGTGGGATTAAAAGTTTTTTCAGATCTAGAGTAAATAGGATAAACTTCAGAGTTTCTTTCATTTAATTGCTTACACTTAACTAAATGTATAATTTATAATCAACTTTGTCACATATATTTCAGCTCATATCGAGATTTATCTGAGTACAACGCCCAGGTTGGTTGATATTTTAATTCATTAGAATATCATGAATATAAGTAAAAGTAATTATTTTCTAGATATTCACTTAGCAAATCAGTACTTTTCAGAAACAAAAGGAAATCCGCCTTACAACTATACTTGAAAAATCTTAAATTCAGCTATTTAGAAATTCCTTCTAAAGCAAACAGTATCATTTGGTTTGGAAACGCACAAGTGGTTTTTAGTTCTTGAGGAGCCAATAACTCTTCGCAGTATTTAAGAGGCCTAAAGCACGGAAGATGTGTCGCTAGAATCCCTTCATCTTTCAAATATTAAAGCAACGTTCCAACGCGATTCTAAATGATCGATTCAGGGTTAAGTATGAGATCAATATACTGCCTGTATTCTGGGGATTTAACCAACTGAAATCTGTTGAACTGGTGACCTTCAAAGTCCTTTAATGAATAATCTCGAGAGTTTCAGGAGCATACAACATCCTTAGAATGTTAATTATTGTTAATCTAAATCACTACTTCGTTCGAAACTTTTCTACACTAACAAACTTTTAAATAAAATAAAAAATTTTGTTGGAGTTTATATATCATAAGAGGTAGATTAATATTTAATGAGTGAGCTGCTTTTCAGTATACATAGAGCTTTATATATCCACACTAAATAATTATATATATATGAAAGAAAGATTTAAAATATATCCAACAACACATGAAAAAATAAATAATGAAAACAAAATTCAAAATTCACAAAACAATGTATAAAATATTTGAAAAAAGAACCTAGTGATTCCAAAAAGCAATTTGGGACTCAAAATCAAATAAATGGGTTTAAACTAGTTTGATGGCACCAACAACCACTCTCTGCGATTCGATAAATCAAAAAATACAAACAAAATATTGACAAAATATCCAAATGAGAAAGGGAAGATTAATCAAAACCTCCCAATTTAATGAATGAGAAGTTGACTACTTTAAATTTTACTGTATATCATAAAAACCTAGAGAAATAGTTTTGAAAAATTTAACTCTCACTATTTCTCAAAGAGGAGAAGGATCTTGAAATGTTTGTATGACCACTGTTATCACGATAATCTTCTAAATTTTATATGGACGCGCCTTCTATACTAACATGTCAAAAGAGGTACATGCTAAATAAACTTAGTAGAAAGTAATAATGTAGAAGTTCTTAAATCATATGTTTAAAAATGTATGTGGAAAGTGTAAAACGTGAGAAAAGTGTTATATATTGATTAAATAATGTATTTGTTTATATATGTAATGCTATACGATGTTTGTTGGATGATATTAAAGAAGATTATTTTTCTTTTGTATTTCAAGAATGCATTATGGTCTTTGATTTTTTATGTTCCTTTTTGAGTAAAATAATACTGTTGTTTTCAACATATTTTAACTGGCAATAGTAGAATGAACGATTAAATAGTACACTGTATGAAAGAAAATAGACATTGATGGAAATATATTTCACAGAGGCAGTAGATTCGATTGTAAAATATGCCTTTCAAAAGTATCCGATCTTCTCAAAATTTCAAATACAAACTCTTTATGCTTACCTATAATTAAGTTTTCTAATCCAATGAACGTTTTGTCATAGGGTTTAGCAATGAATCTTAGTTTGAAACTTGGTGGTTATGACCTTCAGATTTTTGTGTGCGGAATTTCCAAGGCCATACGAAGTTCCTAATCAGCGTTTTTTTCATTACAGAAGCATACAATTATTATCCTCTATGCAGCAATGTAGAGTACTATCTCTTTGATCAGTAAGTCACCTCTAGTCACACATCTGGAGCACAAAATTAACAGCTAAATGGTATATATATAGATAACATTCTTTAATCATCATGGTGCATTGTCTGAAGCTTTCAGCAATACTAGGCCAGACCCCATACAGTGCGCATAACTTCCGACTGCTTCTGTATTGTTCATTATCTTGCTTGACTTGGAAGGTCATCCATCTTATCCCCAATCCAACATGTATAGGCATGGGTGATTCCCTAATTAGAGCATTGCTTAATACCATACTTCTGAAGCAGCTAGTATAACCCATTAGCTTGCAGAATGTATTTCAAGAAGAGATTGAGATACCTCATATTTCCTGAAATTAAATTGTACATGTATCCAGCGCAGACATGCATCTCCAATTACTGGTTTTATTGCAATGTTTAGATGTTAGTCATTGATGGGCTGTATTGTTTTGAAGCTGTAATTATTTTGTTATTGTGTGTATGTGTGTCATGCTTACACAATTTTAAACTCCGATAAAAAAAAGTCATTTTCTTCACGATGCAACGGTTTTTTCCCCTTCGTTCAAAAAAATGCATCGCTTGTGTGGCTATTTTTTTTTAAATTTATGTTTGTCTCACAGAAGCACGTGACAATGCTATACACAGGGTAAAATTTATAAAAAAAATGTGATTAAAAATAAAACTCAACGTTGTCTATATTCCAGTGATTAACCTACTTATTAAAAATAAGTTATAGACTTTAAAATTAACTTCTGCATAATTTCGCAAACCAATTACTCACTTATCCTAATTGTAATTTATTGCGTTTATA
The DNA here is from genome assembly GCA_019973975.1 of Trichonephila clavata. Taxonomy (NCBI): domain Eukaryota; kingdom Metazoa; phylum Arthropoda; class Arachnida; order Araneae; family Nephilidae; genus Trichonephila; species Trichonephila clavata. Next base: position 22,594 of record BMAO01034657.1, read on the forward strand.
AGTATTTTATCCACGCACATGCACAGCTAATGCATATGTAAATAATAATAAAATTTCATGCACATTGGTTACATAGAGAGAAGTAAATTGCATAAAATTACGGGTTTTTTTAGTCAAATAACTAAAATTACTTCGTTTGTCAATTTATGTTGTCAAGTCATAAGAACAATTATAAGTTAGTTGTACACACATATTTATATAGACAGCAATAATACCACTTGATATACTTATTTTGTTTATGTAATATTAACCTATTTAATTTTTACAAATATATTTGCCAAAAAAGATATTTATTGCCCTTTATCCCTGATACACGCTTAGAAGGAAAACCACACCGATGGAGAGGTGTGGAGGTCTGAAATAGCGGCTATGTCCATGATAACTTGCATTGTAAAATTCCTTTAAAATAGGGTGGGAAAGGAGCATCAAACTGAAACTCTTCCTTTGAAATATTCATTACATTTGGATAAATAATGTATTAAGACATGCTCACACACACATATTCATAAAATATCAAATTTGAGAACAACAAACTGAATTGCAAACAATATATAAATGTTGAAATAAATATATTTATACAACTCTCACAGTTTCAGTTATTTGAAAAAAGCCTTAAATGTAAAAATAAATATTATACATAATATATGTACATACTATGCTCTATATTTTCAGAATTCTAAATTTTACCTAATTAAAGACGAAGTAGAGTAATTTCATTCAATATTGAATTATTGAATTTCTAATTTTTATTTTCGTTTCAAGATTTTGAAAAGGCACTTCGGAATATTCGAAAGAATTGAAACACATTAATTAAGTTTTAACGTAATAGGAAGTCAGACCTATTCATCAACATTTCAATTCTAGGATTTACAATATTGTATTAAATTTTAAAAAATGTGAAACATTATGCAGGTTTACAATTTCTAAAATAATTGAATCCTTCGAATAAGTTACACAAATGATTGTATTATATTTAATGTAATAGTTTTTATGTATATTTGAATAAGATATCACTTTCAATTGTATTCCTTTTATGAAATTTGCATTATAATTAAATACTGACTTCTACTTCAACTACTCGTGATTAATATTTTTTTTATAATTCAGCTATAAAATATTTTAATTTTTATTCGTATTTGTATCTAAATCCTTCAAATTCAATAAAAATTATGACGACATTACTATTAAATAAATAGTTAAAATAAAAGATTTTTATTTATGGTGTGAAAACGAATAATTTTTTACTAAAGGAGAATGTTTTTCAAGAAGAATAAGTAAGATTATTATTATATATTTCAGATGATTAAAGAAATAGAAATGATTAAAATGATTTTAAGCAAAGCTTAAATATTTTCTTACACATTTAGCAATATCTAAGCAAAGATTTCATTTACAAAACTGAATGAAATTTATTCTTAAGTTCAATAAACATCTTTTATACGCAGCATTAATCCGTATCAAACTATTCCCTCAAGAATTAGAAATAACAATAATAATGTTCAGTAAAAATTTTATCCTCCAGAAAATGTCATAAAAATATTATTCCAAAAACTATATTACCATCAGGAAAAACTATCTGATAAAATAAATTTCAACTCAAACCCGATCCTTTCAACAAGAACTTTTAAAAACGCGAATGACTACGCAAAGTTGCAATAAGTAGATTACATATTTTCCTAACCCAACTGAATATCTTTTGAATCTGTGGATTAATAACAAAAATTTGACATTCATAGTGCTTTGCGTGATCTTTATAAGAGTCTGAAAGAACTCTTGACAATAGTTTAGTGAACTAAGAGTCCATTGAAAGAACGCAAAGCGTATTTTCTCAGAATAAGGAGCATGATATAACAGCGCCTAGGGTTGTTATAAATCTAAGTTACGGAGAATTTACTTTACGAAAACGAGCTTTAAATTTGAACTTCTGTTTTTAAAATGTTTAAGTATTCATAAGACTATGTGTTTTACGGTCTTCCCCAAATAAATACAGATGAAGAAAAGCAGGCTAATTATTTGGTAATAAAGGGCCAATAAAAGATTTATACAGTTAAAAACAGTTGATATATTACTAAAATATTTCTTAAAATTTAAGCTAATTTGAAATAAGTATAATTTTATTGGCAGTTTTTTTTCTTTTTTGCAGTTAAAATCATTTTTTCTTTTTCAATTGAGATGATATTTACACTCATGTCCATAAATTAAGGATAATGAATTTCAGGCAAAGAAAGAGACAGAAGCAAAACAAATTCGACTTATTTGTAAAGTCTATTTATTAAACAAAAGGTAAAGAGCAAAAAAGATGCTATATGTTTGACATAATTAAAAAAAATTGCGATTTTTACTTTCCGGAGCAAATTTCAAAAGAGAACCTATTTACATAAAACAGTATAACATGGTTAGTATGATGGTTAATACGGAGTATGTCTCCCAGACGATGCAATACAGGCCTTTCAACGCCTATGCATGTTCAGTATCAAATTATCAATCTGATCTTGGGGAATATTATACCACTCATCAAGCAATGCCCTCCGAAGTTCCGGTAGACAAGTGGGAGGGAGTTTACCGGCTGCAATTTGTCCGCAAAGCAGATCCCACACATGCTCTATTGGATTCAAGTTCGGTGAGTATGCTGGCCAATCCATACGGGTGATATCCTCCGATTAAAGGCATTCGTCTACAATGTTTGCACGGTGAGGACGGGCGTTGTCATCCATAAACAGAAATTCAGCACCTATGGCACCCCGAAACAAACGTACATGTTGTTCCAGAATGACATCCCGATAGATGTGGCCTGTCATCGTTACACTCTGAACATGCAGGTCAGTTCTGGCACCAAGAATAATTCCACCCCAAATGAGCCATCCTGCACCACCGTAACGGTGTCGTTTAATGGTGTTCTCTTGGTGGTAACGGGTACCTGGCACTCTCCATATGAAAGTCCGGCGAGAATCAGACTGCAAACTAAACCTGAACTCGTCGGAAAACATCACAAAAGACCACTGTTGCGGTGTCCACAATGCATGCTCTCTACTCCAGGTTAATCGCAGGCGACAGTGAGTTGCGGTAAGGGGAACACATCTGACAGGCCTACGAGCATATAGACCAATGTGCCCTAAGCGTCTGTACACGGTTCACTGTCGTACCGGTAGCTGAAGAGAGGTGACGAGATAGGTCTGATACTGTACTCCGTCTGTTTCTTTTGGCAGTAACTGCCAAATACTGGTCCTCATTCGGCGTTGTAACTCGGGGGCGACCTGTGCTGTAACATCTGCTCACATTACCATCATCTTGGAATCGTTGCCAAAGCCTGGAGATGGCCCTCTGGGCGATTCCAAGTTCCTCGGATACTTCCAGCTGGGTACGTCCACATTCCAGTCGTCCGATAATTCTACCACGTAAAAAATCATCCAAATGCTTCCTTTGTGACATAACTATATGGTTATTGCACTGAAAGGCTTTTGAAGTGCTTGTGAACAATTTTACTTCTTTGCCACCATTCCTTATATACCCCTCTCTTACACTCTCGTCATTGTGATGTACTATCCGCGCTATCTGGTGGTTTCCTGTAATTTGCATATTCTTCTTCAAGATGTTTGTGATAATTCTACAGGTGAATTTTTATTTTAGAGTTCAATTTCTGTGTGATTCTGAATTATCCTGAATTTATGGACATGAGTGTAAATTGCATATACCATTACAATGCATTTTTAATCTATATCCCAAAATTATAAATATTTTTGTCAATGTAAAAAATGTCATATCTGATTGAAATTATAGTCTTTTTTTCTTTTTTTAATGAGGGGCTGCGTTAGCATAATGATGATGATAATGATCTCGTGGCTAGTGTGTCATGAGATCAAGCCTAGTGGTATTGAAGATGGTGCCGTTGCACTTTAAAATTGTTCAAGCCCGAACGTCTTTCCATTGGTGTGTTGTGGAAGTCAGGAGAAGGGGGACCCAACTCAAGTGTCTTCACTTGAACATGGTTCAAAATTACAAGGTCCGTCACCAATTGACGGTGATTGACGATGATTTTGAGAATTGAGGTGTGACTGGGTTGAGTCAACAATCCTCAGCCCTCTATCTCATACTGAATGTGGCTGGTATTGAGTAACTTGGCTGGGAAGCAGGAGGGAGCAGACCAATGGAGAGGATTCAGCATGAGAGTTCTTAGTCTTCTCTGATTGGCTGTTGGAAGTTGGAAGTAAGCTTAGGAAATGACTGCTAGAAAAATAAGATAGAATGTGGAATTAATGAAATAATATTTAAAAGGAATATTTAAGAATTCGGAAAAAATTACTAATAAGAGAGGTTTTATGTTAAAGAACGACGAAAAACAATAATTATTTATTTTCTATCATTGCTTCTATAAGTAGGCAAGTTTTTTCTTGATCAGATTCGGCAGTTTTAATTTTAGATAGTATTTTTAGAAGCTTAGGGTTTCTTTTGATGAGATCCGAGATAATTGGAAAAAGTTCGACAACTTGAGTTATCCTTGGCAAGGAATCTCCAGAAATTTTCACAGTTTTCATTGTTACTTTAGGTGACGTTTTGATTTGGGGGGGGGAGTGGTCACCAATAGCCCTCGTGGAGCTTTATAGGGCACGAAAATATAACTTTACTTTTTGAGTTTATCACTAAAAAACACATAGATTTAGTGCAGTAGCTTCATTCAAGTTTTCTATCATTGTTTGAGAAATGAAGCTCCTATTGCTTACGCTTAAACCTTTTTCTTCTCAATGGTCTGTCAGTGTAAGATATGCTTCATGAATTGTTAAGACATTTTAAAGGGAAAAAGAGGTAAGCAACTAATATTGTACAAACACAATAAGCCAAAATCCACATTTTCCAAAAGTCCATTAAAATACTTTTCTAAAAAGTATGCAAATTCATTGTGATTAATTAAGTCATTTCAGTGAAGGCTAAAAATTTTCTGGGGAATAATTAATCAAAAATATTCTATAAATCGTCTACTTCGTTTAAAATTGATTCATTTTTGAAACTACGCGTTATTTAAATGTATATGATGATTACTTTGTATTGTTTAGATAATAACTATTACACTTTAAATTTATATTCAAAATTCTGTAATTCAAATAATGTTTTAATAATTCTAAGGAATAATCTAATGCATAAAAATAAGAGGGACAAGTTCCACTTTGAAGAATCTGGTTGGGATTCCTTTGGTATTTATTTCAAGACTATTTTGTCCCATTCATAAATTTGCAATTATATTTTTACCAAAAATCTTCAAAATAATTTTTATGTAAGTTGAAAAATTTAACAAAATAATTGTTATTCTAGCTCATTCATTTGAGCTAATCATGAATAACTCAACACTACCAGAAGAAAGAAAACGTTTACGCTAATACACTTCCTAAAAAAAAGTATCGAAAATTTTCATTAATATTTTCAGGAAATTTCCCGCTACGCGTGATGTTTTAGAACGTGTTTTGCTCTACTTTACTTTACAACGAAGGATTTGTTTAATGTTCCATGAATTGTATAAAGATATAACATTTTAGAAACATTCCTTATATAAATGTGGATTAGGTTTAAACGAATTATTATTTTGAAAAAATAATTGGGAAGTTTTCTCATTCAGGTTTCTTTTTCTTGTGATTAAAGAGTGTTCTTTTTTTCCTTAAAGTTCGAAATTAAAGAACTAAGGAAATTTTTATGATAATAATTTAAGGACTTCACAGAGAATGTGACCTGCACTGAGCTAATGCATTCTAAACACTGGTGATGTTCTTTTTTTCAATTCTGAGTAAGCATTTAAACCAGCGATACTGAACCTGGACCCATCGAGCGTTTTTAAGTGGCCCGGTCAAGCCTCATTGCTCTGAGAAATAATTTTTATTTAATACAGTATATTAAAATTTTGGTGGGAAATTCCTTGAAAAAAATCAAATATATCAATTTTACTTTTTTGCTGTTGATGTCATACGACTTTGAATTGATATTATTCTTCTATTTGTAACGGTTACGTTTAGTGATAACAGACAACAGTGGAGTGGCGCCACTTTTATGGGTGGACCTAATTTTGAATAATCTTTCATACCTTGCAAGTGAAAAATATTCGAATGATTTGGAGGTTGTGACTGTTTTGTAGCGAAGACCAAACAAGGATCAGTACTTGTTTGATTTTTCACAAAAATGCTGTGTTTAAAAAAATATACCAATAAGCAGGAATCATTCGATGACACTTTTCCTCTTTCAAGAGGTGATTAGTAAGCTTTATTGAATATTCTTTGCAACAGCAACAAAGTGTTTTGTCAATGTTAATGCCACAGTAGTAACAAAGACATCGTAAGAAGTTTGTGATATTATTGGTAATCATATGAAACCGTTTACTGATGCAAAAATTGTGAAGGAGTGTTTCTTAAACTCTTTTAATTTAGTGTTAGTGACATAAATAAAAAAATATAAAAAATAATAATTAAAAAAGCAAAACACTGGAGTTATAATATTTTGATCTCAATTTTCCATATTTTTAATTTCTATTAATGTTATCTTGATCTTAAATCATTTCTCCCCCTCCCCCCGTTTAACCTCATGTTGCGACCCACGTGAAATGGCTGACATATGTTTTCGGCCCAACAGAAAGAAGTTTGAGTACCCATGATTTAAACTATATGAATATTAAAACTAAAATTAATATGACCTAGCCTTTAATGAGAGGAGAGTATTAGACATATTAGTAACATGCATAACATATACTGAGTTTTAATGCGTTGAAAAGGGAAAAAATAACTGTACATTATCACTTTATTTTTTTCCCTAGACCAGTGAATCTCAAACAATGTGCCTAAACACTTTTGTGTGTATCACCAAATTCTTAAAGTGTGCGATCAATTTTTTTAAAAAAAATTCTGAATAACGTAATTATTAAATTTAGATATAAAAAAATTGACCAAGTTCTTAATCCATTTGTGATAACAAGTACATCTGTATATAAATTAAACTTTAATGATGAAGAACTAATTTCGCTCTGTAATAAACGATACTTAATTTAAAAAGTTTGTAAGAGTCAATTAATTAATTTTGAATAAAATCAGTGGTGATTATCCGATAATGTCAAAAAAGCTTTAAAATATTCTAACAATTTTCAACATCTTATTTGTGTGAGTTATAATTTTCAGCTTTGACAAACATAAAAATGAAAAAACAGATCGAACATTTTAAATATAGATGTTGAAATAAATGGAGAATTATCATTTCTACAATCAAGCATAAAAGAAATTATCAAAATCAGCAAGCTGATATTTCTCGTTAAATGCATTCTTAGAATAATTACTCCATAAATAGTTTATTGTATTTTTCGTACATTATGTTTTATTTCACCTTGAACACTATTATTATAAACGATTTTGCATAGTGTATTATAGATAAGTAAAATTCTTTTAAACTTATTTTATTGTTAGTGTTCCACCAAATTTTTTAATTCTTAGAACAGAAAAAAAGTTGAGAATCACTGCCTTAGACAAACTGCTATGCGGGCTGCTAACGGACAGCGTAAATTTGAAGTGCATAATACAAATTTTCAGTTCAATGATCATATAATCTACTCCTATTTTGAGTACCGGACTCTTGTTATATATATCGATTAACAACTATCGAAGTTAATCGAAATGCATAACTATAAATCTGACTCACCCATAGTATTAGAAAATATTATAGAAAGAACATAAAAACATCCCTCGGTAAAAACAATGTTTAGAAAAGAGCAAAAGGAATAAAACAGCAGAAAAATAAATATGTCAGCACATTTTTAAAGAGTATTAATCGGTAATAAACTAAAACAAAGTATTACTACCCTATTTTCCCCATGCACTAGTTACCATTATTTGCTCAATTAAGATAACATATCAAATTAAAAACGGTGCTTATAAAAAATTAGACAATTATAAGAAATAAACCCTTATCTTAGCATATTTTCTTTTCTGAACTTTTGTTTAGTTGTATAAGCAAATGAAGCCATGTGTTGCCTCAAAGTGTTATCAATGCATTTTCAGACACAAACATTTTTTTTTGTCTTTTAATTATTCCCGTTGAAGTAAAATTAACGTTGCATCGATATTTTTACAAACTGACTAAAATTTAATGTTCCGAACAAAATCAATTACTTGATTAAGATCAAAATATAAACCTTGTTTTTAAGTTTTAAACAAGATAATAATTTTAGCTTAATTTTTGCTTCAGGAAATTGTTTAGTTGTTGCTTAAGGTTAATTGTGATTAAGGGTTGAGATTCATTCAAATACTAGTTGAAGAAAAACTGAATTTCTTTCCCGAAAAATATGGATAGTATATTTGTAAATATTATCCGATGAAAAAAAGCTGTATTACCCTTTATCTAATTCAATGTAATTAATGTGTTTTAAATATTATTAAGAATATTAAAATAAGAAAAAACAAATATATAAAATAATATTCTATTAAAACTAACTGAAATGAAAAGAGAAAACTAGAACTACTTAAAAGATACTCTTTTTTATTCAAAAAGTAATACTAGATGAAATAAAAATGCTTCGCTTCGAGAAAAAAATAAAGAGTATACTATAAGTAACACTTTATGAGTAACTATAAGTTCAAGAGGGAAAAAAAGCCATTAAAGGTCTCCTTTTCTTCTTACAGATGGCAACTTTTTCGGACCTTTGTAAAATTTAAGCAGTTGAACCTTTTACTTTTGTAATGCATTTTAGTAACTTAAGCAACTTAATTGATCTATAGTTAGCAAAGACGAAAACCTTTGTTAGAATTGTTGTTTTTTTTAATTGATTTACTCACAAATATTTTTGCTCTTTTATTTTCTATCTGTTGTGAACTGCACTATTCTTCTTCTTACCTTATTGCGCATGGATACAATGCAATTTTAAAATTTCAAAAAATATCACTATAAACATTACTTGGAAAATCAAAGTAACTTAAAAAGCTTGAAACACAATTATACAGAAAGCGTTGTGTTCAAAATTTCCAGGAAAAAATTGTTTTTAATGCATTTTTTATTTAAAATCTTAGGACAAAAATACTTTTGTTTAGCATAGTATCGTTTTAAAACTTATATTTTCAACTGGACCCACTACAATTTCATGAGGAAAAATAACTCAAAATTTAAAAATTTACACTAATGTAAAATTATGATATTCTAAATTTTTTACTTAAACACATTACATAATTTGTGCGTTCAAATTAATGTAACTCTAGAGCAACGTTTCTGAATTGGGTTTCCTAGAAGCTTTGAAGAAGCTCATACGATAATATGTAATTTGTGTGTTTGTTTAAGCCTACGAGCTCATGTTAAATTACTATTACAAATTATTAAAAATAATAACATAGAAAATAACCAAAATCACAAACTAGAAAATCTCGTATTTTCTGGAACCTTTCTTTCTTAACTAGAAAAAAATCCTATAATTGGACAATTTTTGAAGAATAAATCAGCTGTCGAATAATTTATGAAATGTCCATCAGTCAGTGGCGTTCGTTTCTTTTTGTAGTAGTAATCCGTATCGTTGTGGTAAAATATATTGTTTAAAAATTATTGTTCTTGTGAAATACAAGATGTGGCTATTAAATAATGAGACTGACACTGCTACAGAAAAAGTAGGCATACGACAAACACCAGCTTCTAACAGCTATTTAGCTTGAGGCCTCTATCGAAAGCAGTACCTGTCGTTTCTGTAAGCAAATCCGTAAAGCCGTAGTTTTCGTTTACATAAGAGTTATGTTTTTGCATCGCCGGAAAAATGTCAAGTGTAACAATAGAGCAACGAACTGTTGTGAAATTTTACATAAAACTTGGGAAAAACGCTACTCAAACTTATAATGTATTTAAAAAAAAGAATATACCAATGAAAATTTATTGAGTCCAAGATTTTTGAATGGTTTAAGCTCTTTCAAAGTACCTGAGATGACGATGAAGATCATTCATGCCCGGATCTCCCTTCCACGTCAAACATGAAGGCAGTATCGAACAAATTGGTAGTCTGGTTTGATATGACAGTAGGTATATTGCTGAGATTTAAAAATGGACAAATAAACCGTACAGCAAATTTTATGTAATAGTTTTGGTGTGCCGAAAAGACACCTACAGTTATCAAGTTTGAACAACTAGAAGCTGGAAAAAATATTTACACTGGAATGTGTCATTGAAAATAACCCAAACTTATTGAAAAGGATTATAACGGGTGACGAATCGTGTTTTTTTTTTACTTAGGATTCTGAAAAGAAGCGCCAATTCGTGCACTGAAAGAGCCCATCTTCACCAAGAACCAAAAATGCTCGAATGAGAAGATCGAAACTCAAAGTAATGGTGACTGTTCTTTACAATATTCATGGGATTGTGTACTTTACTGGTTTCCTGAAGGTCAAACTAATCAACATTACTACCTCCACTTTATTGCTAAACTATGTACATGAATAAGGAAGGAATTACCCACCAATAGTAGAAGGACAAGTTATAGGTTCTCCACAAAGACGATGCCCGACTTATTCCGCATTGCCTTTTAAGAAGGTTTCTTGCCAAGTACAGCTTCCTAGTGTTAGAGCATCTGTTTTATTCCCCAGGTTTTGCATTATAAGACATATATCTCATCCTAAGGGAAATTCGCACTAAAAAACAAGATTTGATTCCGTTAAAGCTCTGAAATAGAAAGCTGCAAGAGTCCTATTGAAGCTGACAAAGAAGACTTTCAGCACTGTTTCAAATAATGGAAGTTTCCCTTGACACACTGTAGGAATAGGTACATTAAGAGTGATAATAAGTAAATATGTATGAAATCAAAATACAATTCTTTATACATTAGTCTCGTTATTTAATAGCCACATCCTGTATATTTCCGTAAGTGCTGTTACGTTGATCAGGGTTCGAGGATTTTAAGCAAATCAGTCTCCAACAACAAGAAGTTCTGTAAGAGCGACTAGAATTTATTGTCGAAAATCAATGCTTAAAAATACAGGATTCAACAGCAATGCTCGTAGAATAAATATCAGAAGGATTTCACACCTTTAGCAGCACTTAGACACAAATATCAGTATCTAAAGTACACGTATGTATAAGATTATTCACAAGCACAGCCGAGTTAATCGCTTGTTAAACAATGCTCATTAATCGCTGGTTGAAACAAGACTGACTCGTTTCAGCAAATCTCTCTATTTATTGACTCGGCGGAAACGTGGAGAAAAGTCCGCTCGCGTCATAGATCGGGAAATTTGTGGATTTCTCCATTAATATCTAGAAGAATCCAGAGAGTACTGAACTCGCCAAAAATAATCGCCAATGTCGCCAAAAAAGGCACCAAAATAATGCCAACTTGTCTCTATTGCTAAGATTGTCAAGTTCCCACTGAATCGCCATTATAACGTAAGGGACAGCGTTGCTTCTGAATATTACAATTTTAACACAAAATAAATATAGCATAGAGTAATATAAATGCATTACACTTCCAAATACAAATTGCTCCCACTATTTACACAAAATTCATAACAGTGCCTATATATATATATATATATATATATATATAGACAAGCATTCCCGGATTTTAAAATGATTAATAAGCTAATTGAAAGGATAGTTTTTTATTATTATACTTGGAAAACATCTTGCTTAGTTAAGTAAAGCGGTCAAAACTTCTAACAGAAACAATTTGTATTTGCGTATCACTCACTCATGAACTTTTGAAAAACAGAAAAATTCCGCTAATTGTTTTCGGTTTTTATAAGTATTAAACTCTTAAATGTCGCAGAATTATTATTATAAATATGGAGTTTGGTATATGCAGAGCAAGAGAAAAATTAAAACTAATAAATTCAAAATATTTATTGGTTTTGCAAAATGCTCTGAAAACACATATTTATTTAAATTATAAATATTTCAAAATTTTATTATGTTTAACGCTTTAACCATTAATACACAAAACTTATCTAGTAAAAACTTATTTTTCATTCGTATTTTTCTTATTGAACTTAATACTGTCTGATGTTAGATTTCTGAAAATATATACTTATTTTGGGGGAACGAAACCAGTGTAAGTGAAGTATCGTGAGTATTTCACAGATTTGAAGGTTTTGTTTTCATTCATAAGATTAGCTGTTGACATGTGATATATTAAGGTTGTTAAGAAAACGAAGAATTCACTTTCTTTTATTAAGTTGTTTTGCGTTTTAATTAACACAGATGATAGTTTGCTAAAATAAATTCCTCAATATTTTTCTTTTTACTTTTGTTTTGATATACTTTCAGAATATCATATATTAGCAGTATGAAATTGAAGCGAAAATCACAAGAAAGGATATTGAGTGTCGAGTATTAGATCATATACTAATGATTTTTGCTATACCCGCTTATAGTACGCGTAAGGATGTCTTAGTGTGATTCTTAGGTCTCAAAAATAACAGGAGCTACGCTTGAACAACAAATTCAGGTATTATTGTAAAGTAGCTGAAATGGTTGATAAAAAGTTAAATAATTAAATGAAAAAGTTTCTAGTGTCTTTTGGTTTCCGAGTATAAGATAGTACAGCTTATTGATAAGTACTATGATAATTATTATAAATTAAGAAGTCCTGCCATCACGATGCAAAACAAGCTTCATTCATAGCAAACAATTAGCCTCTTTAATAATCAATCTGCTCTGCTTTTTGAAGTAGCAACATGCAAATATCCTGCAGTCGTAAACTGTATTTCCAAAGAGTTTAAAGTTTAGAGAGAGGGGGATTTCAATTAATTTTCATTGTAATAAAACCAATTAATTCCCTTTAGTTGATTTACAGTTTATGTTATAAAAAATAAGTGTTGAGAAATTTTGGGTCATTTGGTTAACAGGAAAAGAACAGTCCAATTTCACAAATTAAAAAAAAAACTCAGATCCATCTAGGGTTTGCAGCCCCGGATCTCGAAATCCGGGATCCTGGTGTTTTTTAATCCTAAAATCCCGGGATTAAAATAAATAATACCGGAATTTAACTTATGTCTAAACTATATTAAAAAAACTTTCTCATAAAAATTTTTTTCAGTTTAATTTTTTAAAAAATTTATATTTTTTTTATGAAATATGTACGAGGGCATTTCGAAAAGTAAAGATACACCGTACGCCAGAAGAAAAGAAAAGTTTTAGCGAGCAAGTTGGCAACACAGGTGTTAACCTTGAACCATTATCTTTCACCTCGCGGTCGTTCGGCATTTCAACATTGATTGTGGTTGGAGTAGGTCGTGTTTAAAATGGCTGCGCCGATTCAGAATCCCGCCAAATGCGAAGTGCGCTCCATCATACGTTTTCTTCATGCAAAAGGTCAGCGACCAGTGGATATTCACAAAGAAATTGTTTCTGTTTATGGGAACATTATGATTCGACAAAATGTAACGAAATGGTGTCGTAATTTCTCTGAAGGTAGGACCGATGTTCATGACGAACTAAGAACAGGTCGGCCATCTATGATCCCTGATGCCCTTCTTCAGAGAACGGAGGAAGCAATTCGTACGAATAGGTGTCTCAAATTGAAAGTATTGCATCAGATCATACCGGAAGTGTCAATGACAAATCTTTATGAAGTTGTGACTGTCAAGTTAGGGTGCAGGAAATTGTGTGCGTGCTGGGTTCCAAAAATGTTAACGGAAGAACACAAAAAGAAAAGATGGGCTTTGAACTCGGCTTCCTCACACGCTATGCAGAAGCAGGTGATGAGTTCCTTTATCACATTGTGACAGATGACGAGACGTGGGGTTATCACCATACACTTGAATCCAAGCAACAGTCAATGCAATGGCGCCATTCGAATTCACCAAAAGCCAAGAAATGCAAAACTTCAATTTCAGCGAAAAAAATCATGGCTTCTGTTTTTTGGGACAGACAAGGCATTCTTCTGTTGGAATTTATGCCTCTCGGAACGACAATTAATGCTGCTGCATATTGCCAGACTTTGAAACGTCTTCGAAGGGCAATTCAAAACAAACGCAGGGGAATGATGGCAAATGGAGTCCGCTTGCTTCATGACAACGCTCGGCCTCACACAGCGCTCGTAACCAAAACACTACTCAAGCAATAAAAATGGGAAGTATTGGAGCATCTGCCATACAGCCCGGACCTTGCGCCTAGCGACTTCCATTTATTCCGTAACCTGAAGTCACATCTTCGTGGAAAATCATTCCACGACGATGAGATCAAAGATGAAGTTGAAATGTGGTTCCGACAACCTTCTATGACTGTGGGATACAAAAGCTTGTGCACCGACTTAACAAATGTTTGGATAACGGGTGTGATTATGTCGAAAACTAATAAATAATCCAGTTAATAAAATGTAACTGACGTTTTCTAAATAAATGTTTTTTTTAAAGAATGCGAGCCATTGTATCTTTACTTTTCGAAATGCCCTCGTACGTAGAATTTTTTTGTACAATTATAAGTGTTCTTGGTAAATATATATATATATATATATATATATATATATATATATATATATATATGCACAGCTCTCATTTCTTGTATGGGAGAACGTCACACAGATCTAAGTGGATCACTTAATGCTTAAATAATATTATAAGCAAGATCTCAAGAATATATTTTTTCACAGTTCCTTCTTCAATTAAAATTTCATTAATTAATAGCGGACCTGCTTGGAAAACTTGAGACACTTTAAATCCCATTGCATTACAAACAGCTCATGCAACTGGATCTTCAATTTCAAATGACATAACACTTGAAATTGATACACATTCTGATTCAATAACTCGATTAGTTTATACATACAAAAACCATTAAGTGCAGCAGAAGAACTAAATAAAGTTATCAAAGAGGTATATGCACTAATACAGTCTATTAATTTGTGACACTGTCATCAAAAATTCAAAAATGAATGTCTCTTTTTTGAAAATGGAGGAAGACGTGGTGACTACCTAAAAAGAATATACTCCTATTTAATGACGATAATACTACTAGTAAAGATCCAACGTGGTTTTCTTGCAGGACATTTGTATCAAAAATAGAGGCTTCAACGATAAACCTACGAGCTTGTTTTATAAACTTATTTACAAAAATGCAAAAAACGAAGAAATGCTTTTTTTAAAAAAATTTCATTTGATACTATTTTTATTTGCTTTTTATTGTGAATTATTTTTTATTTGTTTCATTAAAATAATATTAAATTAATTTTTAATTATATTTCCAGTTTTATTATGCAATTTCAACTATGCTAATATATAAGTAATTTAAAAATAGTCCAATCCTAATCCCGGGATTGAAAATATGACACGGGATTGCAAACCCTAGATCCATCTAAGTAGTTTGAGTAAATCTCTGGAGATCTTAAAAAAAGGGAACATATGCCAATCAAATACAAACACATTGAAGTTCTAGTACCTCAGGTAATTCCAACGATGATGATCGATTTAAGTTTCCATTATAGCTCAAATAAAAAACCTCGTAACAAATCAGAATTCAGCTTTAAAACAATATAACGGGATCGTTTTCGTTGTGAATTACCTGATGAAACTACAGTTTTGATCGCGTCATTTGTCCTCCAAATTATGAGGTGATAAATTATTCCGAAGCATCGGAGTATTTCTAAAACTTTCCCTATGATACCCCTCAAAATGTGTAAGGATCTGTGGTGTGTTATATCATCAAACTAACTTTTATCAAGATCTCTATCTAAAAGAATCGAATAAAAAAGTGTCATAATTTTACATTATTAACATGTAAATTTTTATTTATATTAATAATACAACTAAACATATAGTTTTACTGTACTAAAGTTCAAGAAATCGAAGTTTATACATTATTTTTGTAAATTTATTCCAATCTGCTCCATCTTCCAAAATTAAAACAGTTTAATTCCTTAATAATTAAACATTATCAAAGTTCTATTATATGAAATAAGAAATTAGAAAACAACTGTAGAATCGTTTAAATGAAATTGCATTCTTTTAAGTCAAATACACTAAAATAGACACTAAACAAACATTTATTTAAAATATCCATTTTATATAAGTAACTCTTCTTTCATTATACAGACATTACCATCATAAAGCTTATTGATAAATAAAGACATCTATTATGATTAATAGTAAGGTAGTACAATTTCTTGAAATATTTTCTTGTTAAATGACATTTTAAATTGCTTATTAACACTAAAAAAAGCATTAAAAGAAATTTCTATTAAATATATACCTTTCGTAGAATAAATTAATATTTAATGCCTTAAAATTTCAAATGGGACTTACGATATGCCTTTCCATAAATTCAGATCTACTTTTATCAGCAACTTATTAAAAGCTTAGTATAAATAGAATAATTCAGGAAAATGTCTGTGTAGTCCGACAATCATAATGACATAAAATGTAACTATGGTATGGTATGTTACTATCCCCACCAAACTAGTGAGGAACTTTCAGTTCCTTATTAGTTTGGTAGGGATATGTTAGTAATATAAGATGACTTTTCAAGTGTAGTCAAAGTGAGCATAGAAAAACCTTTTCTTCGCCAATTTCTCTTGTGTAACATGAAAGTATTAAACTAAAAAAATATAAATAAATGATGAAAGATTTATTTCTTAGCTTTAGCATGATGAGTCTGGAAAGTTTAACGTAGAATAATAAAGAACTATTTGCACTGGTATTCTAATTTAAGAACTGTCATTGTCTTTACAAAAAAAAGAGATATGTCATTAATTATTTTCAATCAATAAAATAAGAGTAAGTACATTTTCGTATTTGAAATTTAAAATAACGCTCTAATCATTATATAATCACTCTAATCACTCTATAACTCCCAAAAAAGTGAGGGGAAGAATTAAATTACCTTAATCTTTAAACTAAATTGCTTATAGAAGCTTATTTTGTTAATAGAAATTTAAGCAAAGGTGTACGGTGAGAAATACATTTTATTTAATTCTAGAGTATACATTTGATTCAATTATTCTTTTTTCCAGTTGAGTCCTAGGATAAAGAGAACTGAGAGAGAAATTTGGCTAATGATACAATTAGTCATAAAAGGGATCACATAACGGATCATTTTTCAATTAAGGCTTTTGACAGATTAATTACGTAAGTATTCGAACATGAATACAATCCAAGTGAATTTGCTTTAAGAAATGGGTTAATTAAATCAATTACAATTATGTGTAGTTCTCATGAATTGCGTTAAACATTTACAATACATTATTTTGTATTCCATAATGTCGTAGTGTGAATATTTTCGACATACTAATCACTCTTATTTGTGAAAAGAGATAACTTTCGTTTGTTAATTTGGTCAATGTGGCTGGGTTTACATATTTAACTGGGTTTTTCTTCTTATTTTCTTTCATGAAAACGTAGAAGGATCTTCTGGTAACGTTGTCTTTCATTACAATGGCAAAGCTTAAGCTAGAGTATTTACTATAAAGTTTCATAAAAGTCATATAAATACTTAAAATTAAGTTGGAGCCCGCCAAAAGTATTTCGTATTTTTTTATCCTACAATATTCACAGTGAATATTTCCTAAAGTAAATACAATTAATAATATAAAATTGATGCTAAAGCAGAATTTTCAATTTGTCTAGAAAAATCATCCTTGTTATACATTTTTAAACTTGAATATGTTAAAACATGATTTTCTTACTGGAAAGAATTATATGCTTCACGCGCACAGAATTGGCACAATATCATAATGGTTTTAACCCAGAAGTTTCCTATAATTCAAAACATCACGATTATTTACAAAATATTTATAAATATCCCGTCCCTTCTTCCAG
This sequence comes from Trichonephila clavata, assembly GCA_019973975.1. Classification (NCBI taxonomy): domain Eukaryota; kingdom Metazoa; phylum Arthropoda; class Arachnida; order Araneae; family Nephilidae; genus Trichonephila; species Trichonephila clavata. The sequence continues at coordinate 40,326 of BMAO01034657.1, forward strand.
ATGGCTGTATTATCTGCGAAGGTTAAATATTTGCTGACACAATGATTTTACATCATGTTGGCAACAATAGCAATCATATTATTTCGTTTAACTATGCATAAAGTATATATCAGTTAGTCGTAAAAAACAGTGCAGCACATTTTCAATCTTGTCATAAATTATGTATACATGTACACAAAGAAAACCCATAGATGCATAAATACACAGTGTGGCAAATAAGTTTAAGACTCGTTCTAGAGCCGGCTGTAATGACGTCATGAATGCAAATGGGCATGCGTCATAATGTCCATGGTATACTGGCACACTGATTACAAGTTGTGCGCAATTAGTTAAGTAATTAAGAGAAGACACGTGTTTATTACAGAGGTGAACTTTTTGAACGTCGAATTTTTAAGAGGAACAAAGAGTTGTAATCAAATTTTACGAAAAATTTCGCAAAAGTGCTTCGGAAACATACCAACTCGTGAAACAAGTTTACGGTGACTGTTTCTTAAGTAGATCAAACGTTTTTGTGTGACGTAAGCGTTTTTACGATGGAAGAGATTCGGTAGAAGATGATCAGTGTAGTGGAAGACAAATTCTATCTAGAACACCTAAAATTATTTCGAAAGTACGAAATTTCATGACGTAAACGATCGCTTCAAAGAAGGAAAGAGTCTGTAAGAATGATTACAGACTCTTTAAACATCAACAATTAAACGATTCGAACCATCCTGCATGGAGATTTGGGCCAAACAAAAGTGTATGGTAAATTTGTTCCGCACACTTTATCCCCTGAACAAAAAGGAATGAAATGTGCACATTGCAGAGACATCATTTCAGCCGATAAAAACGATCCAAACTTCTTGAAGTATGAATCGTTGCAAGTTGCATCACCTATAGCAAGTCACTTGTTATAGG
>BMAO01034658.1:0-25767 GCA_019973975.1 Trichonephila clavata
TTGACTTGGTCTTAATTAATTTAAGCATTTAATGAATATTCTTTTCTACTGTGCTCTTTTCTTGTGTATGTTATTTGTACTGTTAAGGTATCCGACTGGTTGCGACAACTTTTTATTTTAAAAGGTAATGGGGATTTTTATTGTTATTTTAAATTTGTTTAGTGCATTTAAGAAAAATGCTAAATTAAGAAGAGAAAAGGAAATATATTTACTAAAATGGGAAAAAATAGGTAAAATTGACAAAAAAAAATAGCATAAACGCGGCCCATTCTCGCACCAAAGGTTTATAAACAAATTTTCAATTTTTTCAAACTAATGTTTTACTATATTATTCAATTTTTGAAATGACCTTCAGGATAAGAGATATTTTCTTTTTTGCAAAAACTAGAGCACTTTATCTCGGTTACTACATGAAAATGCTTAAAAAAACAGTGATTATATTCACATAAGGGACTGGAAATTTGTAATAAAACAATGATTGATAAATCTGAAGCTTAAAGCAATTATACTATTATACAGAACTTACAGAAAAAATTCAGTTAAATATGCTCAAAACTTTTTAGCAATCGCTGACCCCGGTTAATTATTTTCAAAAAACCACATTTCGAGTAAAACGCGTTTTAAAGTATGACATCTTGCTTATAGTACGGGCATCTGCTTGTACTAAAACACTTGTAGTTTTTGCTCTATTAAACGTAAAATGATAAACTTGGTATTTTTATAAAGCTAATAAGATGGCTCATAAAATAAAATCGTAAAAAAATTATCAATTTTTGTCAAAAATTCACAGTTTTAGGTAGTAGGATACCTTAATAAGTATTTCATCAATAAAGTATATAAAATAATCTGATCTTAAAAAAAGATATTATATGCATAATGAATGGCATACATGATTTTCAAGATACGAACTATATATTACGACACACATAAAATAAAAATTTAAATTTATCATTACTTTTTTTTTTTAAAAAATGATGTTTACGATAACATAAAATGTCATTTCTCTTATTAAGTACCATAACATATCATAAATGTTGAAAAACATGTATCTCAAGCAATCAAATGAATTGAATTGAATAGTGTGTATATTCGCTTTGAAGATTAATTTTATTCTATAATGGAACTTATTTTGCTAATGGAAATTCTATTTCATACATATTTTATTTAAAATATGAGAAGAATAAGCCTGCCTGTTATTTGTATTCTTAACAAATGGTTAAAAACTTATATCAAATCATTTTACATTTCCCATAATGCTTATTATTGAAAGCATATGTGCCAGGTGTGTACATACATTTATCTGCATATCTAATTGGGTATTTGAGGAATTTAGGAAATTAACAGGCATAATGTGACCCAAAATTTATTCCACTATTTCAATTTCAAATATTTAATATTTTATGCAAAATGCTGCTTTTTTCGAATTGCAAGGATATTGACTTTCAATTACGAGCTTTAAACCAACTTCTGATGATCCAGTCGAAGAGCTTTAGTCAAGGAATGTTGAGGAAATTTCAAGAAAGCTCTAAGTCAAACAGATAAATTTTAATCTGAAAAGAAATCAATTAATTTTTAGCATATTGATCCCATGGAAATGTTATATTCTTTAAATTGAGGAAATATAGATTTAAGGTATCCGACTAGGTTTAAAAATTCTTTTTAGGTGTTTGGTAATGTTTGGGCTGTTAGGGGAAAATGATATATAGTTATTAAGGATGAAGGACTAACACATTAAACTAGAGAGTTTTTTAAATTGTTTTTATAACATTTACTTTATCTAACTTATAAAAATATTTTTAATACGTTTTGAAAAATGAATTTTTTACGATAATTTGTGCACGAAAAACGGATGTCTTCTCCAAAACAATCCAATTAAATTCGATGAAAAATTGTAACATATACGTTATGGGCCCTTCAGAGTGTAATAAACTGCAGGTTTTAAGACACCTACATTTCATCACATTTTACAGTCATTTTAGCTTAGAACATAAAGGCTGTAAATTTGATGAAAAATCATTATCATCAAATTTTAATTTTAATAAAATATTTATTTCTTAAAATATTTTTATCCTGCGATTTGTGAACTTCAGAAGAATCAAGAAATATATCAATGAAATTTAAATTGCATAAAATGTCTTTTATTTTTATTTATGACGTTTTTCTTAACTTTATAAATTTTGCTAAAATTTCATAAAAATATTTTTTTTTTCAAAAACAAAGGGTGATACATGATATTTATTTAATAACTCTGACTTTTTAAACCTATTTATGTTCTTTAAAACAATAAATTTTTTCTGAAAATCAATTTTTAAGAAAATAGTCTCCGAAACTAGTTGGATACCTTAAGAACTATAATCTGTTTCAAACAAAATACGATTTTTTAAGCATTTAAGTATGCCATTTTGAAAAAAAAAAAGTGTATTTAGGCTGGAACTTGTCCTGAAATGTTATGTATGTTAGTTGGATACAGATGGTAATAAGTCATGGAAAGAAGAATAATTTCGAAAATGAGAAAAAGTCATTGTAAGTTACTTAATTCATTATCTGTGTAACTCTCAGGACTGTTCCACCATTATAGGAAAGTGCCACTATCTGATGAAAAAGAATTATGAGTGCCAATTCAACTTTTTTAACAAACAAAGCAATATGTAAGCAGAAAAAAAAGTTTTGCTTAGAGGCTTATTGTGGAATTTTTAGGCAAACAGCAAATTTTTAACGCAATTTAAGAAAATGGAAATTTTTAAACAAATAATAAATAAGAAAAAAATTGCAATATTTTTGCAGTTAATAAACTTTTTACATGTCTAATCAATAGGAAAATTAAAATGAACAACTAAAACATTTTATTCTAAATAATTATTAAGCAATTGCGTTACAATACTTTGAGGAAGAGGATATTATGAAAAAGGATGTATCAAAAACATTAACATTTTTTTTACCATCTTGAAAACCCTCAAACCTAGCATTGAAGGAATCCTGGAAAATGGATGTTAAATTTTCAATTCTACCATATCTTGGAGCATTATTAACTTTGGTAGAAAGTTCCTGCATTAAAGTGAAATGTGTTAATTTTTTTCTCCCAAATCGAGACAAAAAAAGCACAAACGATTGATTACAAAATAAGATATATTAGGGAAAGAACAATTTTTACTTATAATTCTTTAAATGAAATTATTTAAATGTCCAATATATAAGAAGAAAAGCTAACATCATTCTTGTGTGGCGAACACTCACTGGGCAGTACAATGTTTTCTTCCAGATATTTTAAAACAACCTCAAATTCCAAAACCTCTAGAGTACACTTTCTTTGAAGATCCGGTGCACAGAATAGTAAAGGAGTACTTTATGCATTATATCTTTCTACTCTAATTCTATCAAGTGGGTTTAAAATAAATTTTACTGTGTTTATTTTATCCGAGACAACCACATATCTACAAAACGGTAAGAAAAAAAATTATATATATTATTATCTTTTCAAAATTTTTAATTTTTAATAAGTCTTCGCATGCCACTGTTATAACTCAGCCGTGCCACTAGTTGGCCACTTCTGGTGTAATTATATGACTAAAAATATTTATAAAATTCACTTATTACGTATTAACTCCGTATTTTATAACAACGCAAAAAATGTGCAATGACCAAGAGAACCAAAAGATTGGATTTTTTTTTTCATTAATGCAAATTATTTATAAACTAATTAACAAAATGCCTCTTTTACTTAATCACTTGACTCAATAAATTACTTCCGTAATGAGCTTTATTTTGCATTTTGGGACAGCATCGCATAAGACCATACCTAACTAAGCCACTAACTGCAACATACAGAAGAAGAAGATTGAGGATATCTCCGCTCGAAAGGAATTATTAAAGGATTTTAATTTGAAGGTAAAAAATGCTATTCAGCGTCCAAGATGACAGATTCAAATTCTGTCTAGACTCCGGATGTGGATCGCGTCATGTACACTTCCCATTCACTCACATGGGTCTTGAAATTAAATAAAAGAAACAATAATTTAATAATTTTATCAAATGCTTTCAGGGAGTGTGATGGATTGGCAATGCATTTTGTAATTTTCAACCACAGTCAAGCGATGAAAATGGCAAGGATACCAATGCACTTTCCAAACTTCCACACCATCTGCAAACCACCTGGGTCAAGATGAAAAATCTCAAAAGATTTAACCCGGGAGAATCCACCCGGGGCACCCCAGCCTCACGAAATCCGTAAATCTGGCAAAACTGTTTATTTCTTACCAATAACCTTGTCAGTATTCTTCTATATGAAGTCTTCATGGAAACTAAAATGTATGTCATATACTTCACTCTTTCTTGGGAGTGCAAAAGTTTTTTTACAATCTTAAGGTACTTGGGGCCACTTTTGTTCTAAAATATTTCTTATGAATAGGGTACATTTTCCCCCTGTGGACGACTTAGTGGGCTGTAATTGGTGTGTTTTATGACTCATTACAGTTTCTAAATGTAACTGAATAGGATCTAAAAACAGAAATAGGCAACCACGATCTTTATTGGATGAAGTTGACACTGGCCAAACAAGGGGACAGCTTGATGAAATATTGGATATTAATTATGATAGCGGAAATAATTTTAAAAATAGCAATGAACATGAAAAGTTTGAGTGTAAAGGAAAATTTTCAAATGTAACATAAAAAATTGCATCAAGGAATACAAAACCATGTGTACCACAAGACACACTGAACCCTTTCAAAAAGACACAAGCAAGAACAAATTCAACACTCTATTCGTCCGCCATCAAATGACAATAAACCTACAATAACTTCATAAAAAATATGAGATTTTTGCTTGCAAATATTATTCCTGTAATGCTAGTGAAGTGTTTGTGATTTGTGTCCTTTTTTTAATGTCACGCATATTTAAAACATTTTACTTCAGTTTGATTCGATTTTTTTTTCTTAAACTATTAAAAATGAATATTCATTAAAAGTAGGTAAGTATACTTTATCTTAGTTAAATTATCCACTGGAATTACTACTTTCTCATCGTGTATAATAAATATAATTATAAAAAATATTGGGGAGACTCCGTCACCCTGCGTGAACACTAGCGTTAGTATCGAGTGCGTGCCTTCTCCCCGGTTAACATGCACCAACCTCTTCATGCGGCGAGTCCTGTTGCACGTGAACTCGAAGTCACGACCTTTCAGAAACAAAATATTCTAGCCATGAGTTCATGACCATATCTCCATAGCTACCCAGCCAAACACATTGATAATTGAGAAAGTATTGAATTATAACACCAAGAAATAAATACTGCTCCATTTATGTAGAGGAATCAATGACCAGCCAGACGGGATAGGTGTTAGTGACGCTGATTGCTGTGAGTCCAGGCTTGAATCCCGGAGAAGGCCTGGATGTTGGTAAATGAAAAGTGCCTGTCTGGCATCAGGACCTCTAAATACAGTAACACCTTGACTTACGCAAACACGGAGACAAGTGGTTTTCAAATCTCGATGATTCTTCTTTTGTTTGAGGAATACCAATGTTAAAATTAGTGAAATTAGTAATGTGATTGAAGGAGTTGTTGATCTTGCTAAACGAATAAATTTAGGTGGATAGTGAGGATGTTTATAGAACTGTTGGTTTTCCACAATCAGGAGTTGACAATTGATGAGCTCATAGAAATGCATGAGCAAGAGCAAGACATTGAGGAACTTAAATCTAAAGACCCTGTTCAGTCAGATGATCGAATGGTGGTTCGGAATTTGACAGCAGGCCTCAATTTAATTGAAAAAGGGTTACAAATTTTTGAAAATTCTGACTCCAGCGAAGGGCACATTTTTTCAACGAAACCAGGAACCAAAAAATTATTAGCAAGCTACGAAGAAATTTGTCGGGAGAGAAAAAGATCTTTGGGCCGGCAGACTACTTCTCAGATTTTAATAAACCTTCTACATCAAAATAACTTCGGTTTGTGATATTGCATATTTAGTTATCTTAAAAATATTTATATTATGTATCCTCACATTATTAATTTCTTTCGCCTCCGGTAAGTATAAAAATAATTTATACTCCCTCTTATACAAAGTCAGACTCCGAATTACACGGTTACCGCTCAATTCCATGAATTGCGTAAATTCAAGGAATTATTGTATTCGGCGAGCCGAAAACGCTCGAGACAGGTTGTAGAGAAAAAGGGGTGGAAGATCACAGTCCACACCAAGGAATGCTCTACTTTAAACTTTGAGTGGAGCAGAGAAAAAACCTATCCTACACCAGCATGGGGCTGAAATCAGTGCCAAAATATCAGAAATAATTTAGCCTTTTTCCCAAAATAAATTTCGTGATCATCGATCTGATACTGTCGATGGGTTGGTATTAATAACAACAACAGAGGATCTATAATTTTGTAATTAAAAATTTGCAGAAAAAGAAATATTAAGTGCTTTGAACGCATTTAAAAATGTGAAATATAAAAAATATACATAAAAAATGTAATAGAAAAACAAAGATAAAGAAATTGGGCCATTAAAGCACAATTTTAAATTTATTTCAAAAACTAAGGATAGTCCTTTTAAATCTTTTTAAACTTATCTTTTTTTTTTAAATTTAGGTCCTTTAGTACTTGGAATTCAGCGAAGGAGGTAATTAAATAAGATTATTTTTTGAAAAATATTCGATATTCATTTTTACGAAGAAATGAAAGAAAATTATTTCTATATAGTTAAAAGTATTCTGTTTTTTCTTTTACGAAAAAAAAATACTTTAAGTATTTTATAATTCAGTTTGAAAGTTTTTAATAGTGGGGTTTTTTTTAAATTTTCTTTCTATTATCTTCTTATAAAACTTTTGTTGAAAAAAACTGATTCAGTAATGAAAAAAAAAAATATTAATAAAACATACTCATTTGATTAAGTTTCCAAAAGTGATTATTTTTGTCAACGAATTAAAACTGTAGAAGACCTTTCATTACCTTCTTTTTTAAAATAATGAATTTTCAGAAAAAAATTGTAATCGCTCATGTAAATTAGATCTGCATTCTTGTTAGTCTAAAATTACAAATAAGTATGTAGTTAATTAGTTTTAATGATAAAACCTATTGCTTCAATTCAGGAAAAGATAATATTTATAAAATTGAAAGTACTCAAAAATGCAGTATTTTTATACAGTACGTATTTTTTATAATAATAATTTAATCTTCTTCAAATAAAACATAATAAATTTGTATGTCTTAATAAAATGTGTTTAATAAATCTCACTTTTCATGGAATTGCGTTCATCTTATATTTTATCTTTTATATTGTTTCCTAAAGTCATTATTTTTATGGAAATTAAAAATTTTTTATTTAAACTCTGAATGCTGTTTTGAGAAATAAATACACTGGAGTGAATTAATTAGTTTTGTAAGATAAAACCACAATCATTAAAGACTTTCTGTGTAATTAATTTTATTTCTTCTCTTAAATGAGCGAAATGAAAGATTTCAATTATTTTAAAGTTATCTTAAATTAATTTGTAACTTAATATCTTAAGAATTATAAGAATATTTTTTCAAGCACATTTTAAATTTTTGTATCTTTAAAAACAGGAGATATAGTTTCAATCATTATTATTTTTCAGATGAGATTAAAAAAGTTAAGGAAGGAAAATCAATAAACATATGGTAAACAATTTAGTTACCGTTAATTTTCCTACATTAAATGGGAAGTTTTCTTGTAAAGGAACAATGAAAGCAAGTGAATATTTAACTTGTTACAGAAAGTAAATTATTATTTCAATAGCGGTAAAAGAATTGTAACTTATTTACAAACATATTGTGCGTGCAGTTTACATACATAATATGTTTTCATGATTCAATATAATTATATATTTTTGGTTCTGCTTTCTCATGAAAAGATTATAAAGCTAAATATTTTATATTTCAGGAAGGACTGCACAAATTCCCCGTTCATAGATTTAATACGAGAATTGCAGGCTTTTCGGTGTGAAGAGTCAAATTGTCAATTAACAAGATAACTAAGGTATTAAATGCCATTTATATGCATATGCACCTGGAAAGGGGTCTCCCTCCTCTCCATTAAGAGCGATTAAGATTGGCGGGCTCCAATTAGCCCTGGAGAAATCGCGCACTCCATACTAACATTAGTGGTTGCTCAGAGTAACGTACACACCGCAATCATTTTTTTTTATATAATTATTTTTACTGCACACAATAAAAAAATCGTAACTCGAATGAATAATTTAATTAAGGTATCCTTCTAGGTTGAAGGGGATTTTAGGTGTTTGATGTTAGGACCATTAGAAAGAAAAGAAATATAAGTATTGAGGAAGAAAGAATAATATATAGAGAACTAGAGAATTTTTTCATAGCATTTTTAGCTTATCTAACTTATATTAATGTTTTTAATGTGTTTTTTGAAGAAAGAAATTTTCATGATAATTTGTGAGCGAAACAAACGGGATATTTCCAAAACAATCCAATAAAAATTAATGAAATTTATAACATATACGTTATGAACCCCTTATAGTGTAACAAACCTCAGGTCTTAAGATTCACATTTAATCACATTTTACAGCCATTTTTAGCTTATAACATACAGTAATTTGACAAAAAAACGTTAACATCAAATTTAAATGCTTATAAAATATTTATTTCTTAATATATTTTTATCCTGTAGTTTGCGACACTTCAGATGGATCAAGAAGTATATCAATAAAATTAAAATTGCATTCCAAATGTCCAAATGTCCTAAGCAGTTTTCTTTATTGCGTTTTTCTTAACTTTGAAAATTTTGCTAAATTTCATAAAAAAAAAATATTTTTTTAAAAATGATATATGTTATTTATTTAATAATTTATTCTTTAAGCCTATTTATGTTCATTAAAATAATCAAATTATTCTAAAAATCAACTTTTGAAAAATTGATGTCGCAACGTAGTCGGACGCCTTAAGAGGAGAAGTAAGCTTACCCCCCCTACTTTTAAGAAGTCCTCAATATTTCATTGAAAATTTGGAAAAAATCCAATCAAAGTAAGCAAAAATATTTCAAATGTGTTTAATAAAGCACGCAAATTGCAGAGAGTTTCCGCTAGCACTACAGGATAATTTTGGCAGGCAAAAACTGTCAACAAAACATATTTTGATCAACTTATTGAGTTTTATTGTCCTTAGATGATCGACAAAAAGCATATTGAACCTTTTCTTGCTTGTGTTATTTTGACGGGCACTGATTGTCTAGTGGCACACATAGTCTCGGCTGCATATCTTTTCTGATGAACAGATAGAAAATGCTAAATCTTCATGAATTCATTTATGCTCATCGTTTTTCTAGAATTTACTTTTGCTATCATGATTACTATACATTATTTCATCAGTTTCTTCTTTCTCTGCTTGATCAATTTCTTTTTCCAAAGATTCAACTTCGTCCAATAGAGATTGCAGACGCTCCATTTTTTTATATTCTATTAATTTACATTTATATACCATAATGAGTCATACAACACAGCTCTCCACTAAGTCGTTCTTAGAAGAAAAATGTGGAATGTTAATAGAAAATATTTTGGAACAAATGTGGTCGCGTGGGGCCCCAAGTACCTCGTAAAAATCGTTTGCCAACCCCGAAAAACAGGGAGGTATGTGATGAACACATTTTAGTTCTCACGAAGATTGCCATATCGGAAGATACTGACAAGGGCATTGGTAGCAAACAGCTTTTTCAGAATTAAAAAGATTTCGTGAGCCTGGGATGACTATGTACTCCACGCGACCTCTCCCTGGTTAAGAATTTCAGTTGAAATAATCATCATCTTTAATAGTATATAGATTCAGAAATCTGAAAACTCCCAATCTTCTACGCCAAGAGCTGAAAGCGGTTTTCCAAGGTCCTGTTTGTAGAATTTCTTTGTAGAGTTTTCCGCATAATATGTACGAGGGTTGTCCCAGAAGGACGCAACCCAACAAAGGAAACACAAAATATTTGGAAAAAAATATATTTATTTTTCAACATAATCTCCTTTTAGCTCTATGCACTTTTCCCAGCGATGTTCATTAAGTTCAATAACCTTTTTAGAATAAGAACTGTCCTGCTCCTCAAAATATCGATTAACTTAGACTACTGAGCCATTTTTTGAAGTTAGGGAATACAAAATAATCCAAGTGGCTAAATCAGGTGAAACAGGTGCACGAGATAGCAATTCAAACTTGCAACAACAGATTTGTTAGCAGGTACATTGTCTTCATGAAACAACACATAGTTTTTAGTCAAATGCTGCCGTTTTTGCTTGATTTCTTCACCCAAACGTTGCAATAAGTTTAGCATTCATATTAATTCACAGCCTTTCAAGAAGAAACCGTGATATTTAAATTAGTTTGACTATATAATGTCTATAGGGTTTGTAGCTGTAAGGTAGAAGGAGCCGGGGAGCTGTTACGTAAGTGTGAATATTGGAATATTTAATTCACAAACATAGCACGAGTTAAGGAAGTAATTGCTAAGAGATTAAATTATTAGATTGAAAAGATTTAAGATAGTAAAATTAGAATTAGTTATCGGTTCATTAGGCTTGTTCTCCTTATCTAGTTCACGTAGTCAGGTTTACTTAGAGTAGGGTAATGATATTAGATAACGCCTTATATATCACTCCTAGGTTTCCTTTTGCATTTTCACTTGTGATTGTTTAAAAGTGTTTACAGGATAAATACAACTAATTGTTATTATGGAAGTTGTTGGTGATGCTTTGTTTCCTCCCACACCTTTAGCCACGCAGAACGAAGAGAGAGGGGTGCCGATTATACCAACACCCCCACAACGTCAATGAAAATTATCCACGTGCAACCCATAAAGCCGACGGCATGACTTTTCCTGCAGATGGAACGGTCCTCGCCTTCTTTGTAGCCGCTTCTCCCTTTTTAGTCCAATATTTTGATTAGTCTTTTGTCTCAGGTGTGAAGTGACGGAGCCATGTTTCATCTATGGTTATGAAACGGATCAAAAATTCTGCTTTGTTGCTTTGAAACTTCGCTAAAACATCTTCATTTTGCTCGAGTGTGAGCAAACGTGGCATTCATCTTGCACGGCTTTCTCATGTCCAAATTTTCAGAAAACATGCAATGTACCACACTTTTTGAAATGCCTACTACGTCTGCTAGCTCGCGCACTTTCATTCGACGATCATCCAGTACCGCTTTGTTTATTTTCTTCACCATTTATGGAGTCGTCACCTCATTTGGTCGACGACTGTGACGCTCATCTTGGCAGCTCGTACGACCTCGTTTAAACTCTGCTACCCAATATTTTACTGTAGTAAACGAGGGTGCAGACTCACCCAGAGTAGAATCTAGTTCAGTTTTTAAATTGGTTGAATTAAGGTAGTCTGTACCCCCATCCCGCTAATGTTAAATTGAGCATTTTTATGTACCATTTTCTCAGAAACTATTAAATGTACAGACTTAAAATTTTTTCTGTATATTAATTAGACTTTTTTAATTAAAATGTTTGGAAGCTTTTTCAAATATATTGTTTAGTTTTTCCAAAAACATTCATCGCAACAGTATCACTATGAATTTTTTGAAAAATGTCATTTTTTTTCACGATAACTGACTTTTACAAAAATATTATGGGAATATTAATAAAAGCTCCGTGCAATATATATAGTTAGATATCAGTAATATTCAAAGATTGTGAAAGTGCTTCCGTTGAATAGGTTCTGAGAAAAAGGTACACGCATTTTTAAAAACACCGTTTTGAGATAATTGCATTTTTATTATAAAATGTCACTTCATCAAAAAAATTATGAATTACAATTTGTATTTGCACTATTTTTTAAATATTAGCTTATTCTCAATAACTTTTAGGACTTTTTACTTATTTCTTTTACTAAGATTTCTCAGAAAATACATATATAGCATTTTTCACTTTTAATCTATCGAGATATTTTATAGCATTTGCATCATTTTTCACAAATTATACATCAATTTTTGAAGAATTTTCTGTTTTGATACATTATTGTGATTATAAAACATCATAAATACCATGTGAAAATGTGTCAATACATGAAAATATGACTTTGGTAATACATCATTATACGACATTTCGAAAAGTTTCATTAGTGTTTGATAAATTCACATGTAAACACAATTTCTTAAAGTATCAGAATTAAAAGGATTCTTAAAATATTACATAAATGGTATCCAAAACAACAAGAAAACTGATTTTATATTTTTAAACATGAAATTTATGTATTTTTTGGTATGTAACAAGTTTTGTGCAACGAAAAAGGGCATTGCATTTTGGGATATATTTATGAACCTTTTACTAAAAAACTATTGAACACAAAACTTAAAAATTTGTGTGTGCATTAAATAAACTTTTATCTTTATACAGAAGTGAAATTTTATTTAAAAATTTATCTCTCTCAGCCTGCTTAAAAATGTAATTTTTGCACAGTAGAAATAATGAATTTTATAAAAATTTTCCTTTTCTATGTTACGACATCTGCTTTTTAGCTAAATGTCTGAGGAATATCTCAAATATTTCACTTCAGTATACACAATATATATGAGATATAAAATAAAAAATTCCAGTTCTGCATACAATAAATTTATAGAAAAAGAAGACACAAATTAAAAAACATAATCTTTATAAGAGTAATACATGAATATATGACATTTTGAAAAGTTTCATTAGTGCTTTGTATATTCACATGTAAACACAATTTCTTAAAGTATCAGAATTAAAAAGTTTCTTTAAATATTACATAAATGATATCCAAAACAACAAGAAAACTGTTTTTATGTTTTTAAACATGAAATTTATGTAATTTTATGTGTATAACAAGCTTTACAGGCAACGACAAAAATCATCCCGTATCATCACATATATATGTGTACTTTTTCTCAGAAACTGTTAAATATTAAGACTTCTGATTTAGTCTGAATATTAATTAGACTTTAATATTTATGCTGAAGTGAGATATTTCAAATATATTGTTAAGTTTTTTTCAAAACCATGCAACATAAAAATATTACTATGAAATTCTTGAAAATTTTCATTTTTTTTCTACGATAAATGCTTTATGTTAAAATATTTTAGGAAAATTTATAAAGGCTTACTTCAGTGTTCATGGTTATGTTCAGTGTACACATGAGTTATGTTTTATTGAAATTTTATGAGCATCCTTTCATTATTTTCTGAGAAAAAAGAACATAAATTTTTATAAACAAACTTTTTGAAAAATGCATTTTTAACATGAAATGTCACTTTATCACAAAAATTATGACTTCCAACATGTATTTGCCACATTTTATTCAACATTAGCATCAAGTCAATATATTTTATGTAAAAAAAGCATTAAAAATGTTTTCAAATTCTCAGAAAATAGATACATAACATTTTTCAGTTTTTGTTTAACGAGATATTTTGTAAAATTTACATCTATTATCACAAAATCTCTATAAGTTTTAGAAGAGTTTGTAGCATTTATGTATTACAAATATCAAAGTAGAGCAAATATCATCATAAATATAATGGAAAAAATTTTATCTATATGGTTTTGTGTGCATTTGAAAAAACATGATAATACGTCATTTCGAAAGTTTTCATATGTGTTTTGTGTGTTCACATGCAAACATAATTTACTAAGACTTTTAAATTTCAAAAGTTTCTCTAAACTGTACACGTGATTTTTTAAACAGCAAAAATAAAACTGTTTTTATGTTTTTAAACATGATATTTAGGTATTTTTATGTATTTAACCAGCTTCTTGCAGCAACAAATGGTATTACACATCTGAATTTTTGTATGTACAATTCATTCAGAAACTTTTGAATATTTAAGTTTAAAAACTTGTCTGTACAGTAAAGTAACATTTATATTTATACTGAAGTGATATTTTTTTTTAAAAATTTAGTTTTTTTTTTTAAAAACAGACTTTTATTTATCATCACTGAATTTATTCAAAGTTGTTTGTTTTTTGATACATGTGCTCTTAGCTAAATGTTTTTTTTTTGTAATCTTTTCAAAATATCACTTCAGTATCCACAATAATGCATAAGGAATATATAATGTAAATTCGCAGCTTTTTTTCACATACAGTAAATTTAGAAAAATTTTATTTTTTTAAACGTAATTTTAAAAATATAAATTATGAAAATAGTAGTTTTGAAAAAAATCATACCTTGTGAAAGTAAATTTTTAAATACTAAGAAACAATACTTTAAAACACTTGGAAACATGTTATAACTCGAAATTCCGCCACCAAACTAATACAGTTAATCAAAGAGTCAACTCTTATCTAAAGTTAATTGCGTTTGAATAAACAAAAAGAAGGCTTTGCAATTGTTTCAGGATATTTAAAAGAGAAATATCTGTCAAAAGGGGGCGTGGCTCGCCAGTTCATGATTTTTTTAAAGTCATTTTGACATAGTTCTAATTGAAAATATGGCATAAATGTTATATCCCTAGAAAGGTAATGAAATACAGGTTTCAGAATTATCAAAAACTCAAAATCGATCATGTCATGATTTTTACCCTACTGACTTCTCTTAAGACCTTTCAAAAAGTATTGTATCACAAAAGGCAGTGCTTCTCGAACTTTCAATATTTTGCGACCTAGTATTCAACCATAATTTTCAACGCGCCTTCATCCATACAAATAGCAATGTATTGAATTCAATAATACTATACTTTAACACCAAAAGTGGAATAAGACTTTTTCTTAAGTGCCGCTTGCGTATATAAACATCTCACTCAGCCAAAGCGTTCATTGTCCCGCGCGTATATATACGTCTTTCCGAAGTGTGTTTTTTCTGTCCATTGCTTTCCATAAAATTTTTACGAAGGCTTTGGAATGCAGTAAATGGACCTTGACAGTAATTGCGAGGGATTTATTTATTTCAGAGGATTTTCTTATTTATTCCTCCTCCCCCCCCCCTTACATCACATACGCTCGCCTAAATGGAAAACAATGGCATTGGGGAGTGAATCACTTAACTGTTAAAACGGCAGTCAAGAGATTAGTTATAAATCGTACAAATTATCAAGATAAGGATTAGTTTTGTTCATTATTTTATATATGACAAGGCCATGGGGTCACTGGTAATTATTAAACTTGTTCTCAACTTTATATTGTTAAATTAATTATAAGACACATTGTACAGCACTGATACATTTATAAGTGTATTATATCAGTGCAAATGTTAATTCTATCTTTTATTATGTCAGAATGTATTTTATTTGTTTATTTTTAGTAAATTATTAATTTTTAAAATATTCTATTTTTTAATATGCTCGCACCCCCTTTTAAGAGTTATCACGCCCGTTTAGGGGGGCGCACCCACAGTTTGAGAAACTTAGTCATAAGGTAGATCAATTCTCTCGATTTTCATAAATTCCAAGCAAATACTAAACAATGTGGTATCTTCAGACTTGAAACATATGCGTTATAGATTGGGTGCTTTCTAATACAGTGATATCTTTCAAACAACTACCGTCATGTCTAATTTAGGCCGGGTACTTATGGGACCACCATACTGATCTAAATATAATTAAATTCGCGAAAATAATAGTTTTTAGTGAATGCATTTGTTGTAATGTTATTTCTTAACGATTCTTTCAAATTAATCTCCCTTCACGTTCTGTTCGTAATTTTTATACCTAAAATAAGCAAATCATTTTAAAAGTTTTCCAATCAAAGTATAAAGATATTTTATTTAATTTAAGTAACTTAACACTTATTAATAAGAATAACTTCTTATGTGTGTACAGTGAGGTTAAATTTTTGAAATCGGTTTTTTAATTCTCTTAAAAGTACATTTTTCAACAACAGAAAGACGAACCTGCATGTCGAAGTATTCACACATTTGAAAGAATTTATTTTACAAATCAATAAATTCAGGGATAGTTTTTTCCCATAAAAATTTTCCTTATCTCTAAATTTATTTTAAATCTCTTCTCGGTGCTATGCATTATTGAAAAAAAGAATGCATCATAGAATGTAACGTGGAAATGGCAGTAAATGTTTATTTACTTCTTAAATATTTCTTTTACTTTTTAGACTCTTAACTGCCGATTTAATGTGAAGTGATTCGCTCCCCAGTATTGTCGATTTTCACGTAGATGCGAGTATGCGGTGTATTAAAGGGAAAGGAAAACTAAATTTTTCTCTGAAATAAGTAAATCCTTTGCTAAGACTGTCAAAATAATTTATTTCATTCCAAAGCCTTGAGAAGAGTTTCACTGATAGCAGTGAAAAGAAAAGAATCGTATTTCAGAAAGACGTATATATACGTTCAGGACATTTAACGTACTGTTTAAGCAAGACGTATCTATACGACGGCGGCAGTTAAGGGGTTAATCTAAAACTGCTTTCGTGTAATGTGATATAATTCTCAACACTTTATCACAGCTGAGGAAAATTAACAAGAAAAAAAAAATTTAGACGAAAACAACGATCACTTTGAGAAGTAATAAATATTTCTCTTTTTATATCTTTAAATATTCTCAAAATTTCAGAAAAGTATTATCTTCAGATGTATTATGTGAAAATAATCCTATTTTTAAGGAAAGGCTCTTATAAAATTTGCTAAAAATTATTCTTAATGAAAATTTATAAGGATATTATGGTAAAAATAAAAGAAATTTGAATTAAAAGG
This sequence comes from Trichonephila clavata, assembly GCA_019973975.1. Classification (NCBI taxonomy): domain Eukaryota; kingdom Metazoa; phylum Arthropoda; class Arachnida; order Araneae; family Nephilidae; genus Trichonephila; species Trichonephila clavata. Next base: position 16,627 of record BMAO01034658.1, read on the forward strand.
TAAATTATTTCGAAAATTTTATGGAATACGAATTTAGTTATATAAATATTAATTAAATTTTCGTACATTTTAGTAAAAGTTTATAAAATGAGAAAGGAGCCAGATGATCCCCATATTTAAAAAAATTGTTTTGGAAAAACTGAAAATATTATTAAAATCGTTCTTAACACGTTCGCTGCCATTAACGGCTGGCGCGTCAGCATGGTCCAATCTCGTATGCCGGTGCCTCTCTGGGACCACGATCGACTATGATAAGTTATATGCTTATTTTTAGTGAGGCTTTGCATTTTGAACGAAAAGGTTTTTTAAGGCATGTTAGTGAAGCATTATTTTTATATTTTTATGTGATTGGTTCTTAAATTTTGTGTGATTTTTTTTATATCCTTTTTTTAAAAATGACGGACATTACACATATTACAGAGCTTTCACGGCCTAAAAAAAGGAAAGTAAATAAAAAATTGACTGAAGCCGAAATATTGGAATTAGTAGAAAAGAGGGAAACATCAAAATAAAAGGTTTTTCCTTCTTCTGCTTTTACTACTGAAATATAAGGAATGTTTCTAATAATTAAAACACTGTTTTTCAATTCGGCTTCTAAAGATGAATATATCAATTTTACTGGCAACGAATGTGTTAATATAGAAAAAATTGTATCCCGCCTTTCTGGAAAAAAAAATATAGCCTAATAGTTAAAGTATTCTTAGCGTTTGATGCATTTTCGAAATCCTCCTACTTTTTTCGATTTATATATCGATATTTCTCTAGTACTTTTTTCCTATGAAAAAGTTATTTTTATAACTCATTTTCAACTAGTTCTTTTTATATAAAGTTCTCTGACTTTTAGTTAAGAAAACTATCAAAATCAATTTTACTCAAAAAGAAAAACCCTACTGTTCTTTTAAACAGCAGCCAGCTCTCTTTTTCGAAGGAATTCTTACAAACTTTCATCCATATTTTATGTACGAGGATAAGTAAAAAAAGAATCGAAAATATTATTTAAAAATTTATTTAAAAGGATAAAAAGAAAAACTTAGACATTATTTTTCAATATGATCTCCAGTTTTACCGATATATTTCCCCCAACGTTTCGCCATCCTTTTTATGTTACTGTTATAAAAGACGATGACTATTTCCAATGCCTTTAGAGTATAAAAATGTATTTATCTACGCAACGTCATCAACTCGCTGTTCCCTTATAGACTGTATCAAAGGTGTAAAGAAATAAAAATCGTCTAGACATAAATCAGGACTGTAAAGAGGATATATATAGGCGCTAATTTTATTAAAGGGGAATTTTAACAATGAAAATTTAAAGGAGGAATTTGATTAGAGTAGTTCTTACCATTCTTTATCGTCAATATGGCAAATTATTATCGCCATGTTGGATCAAGGTTCAATACAGAAATAAGAGTAGTTGGCCCAATTTGAAATCTTTTTAATTTTCTTCTTCGTCAAAGGTGGGACTAAACTAAAATTTTGAAAAAATTTCTATTAAAGTTCTAAAAAATATTAGTCTGGTTTCGGAAATGATTAGTTCGAAAACTCTTATAATAACGAAATTGTTAGAAAAGTAAAAAGGGCCTAAATCGTGTTAAGTTTATAGTCAACAAGTTAAAACTATGTTTTTCTTTTTATATATATATAATATGCAAGCCGTTACTAAAAGCAGTCAAAATTTCTGGGAACTTTGAACCTCTTTTAATATTTTAAAGCTGCTGCTTAAGTTTGTCATGACTGAAAGCCACCCCTTACATTATTATCTCCCTGTCTATCTGCAAATACTGCAGGATGTGTAGACGGACTTAAATTATCAAAAGACATAATGCAAATCAAATATATTTATTTGATTCTAATCAACACCAATGTTATGAAACACCCAATTCAATTAAGAAAAACAAATAAGAGTGGAGTACGAAAAGGGAATTACTAGTAGCGGAATATTCAGAACGTCAACCGAATCTAGGAAAGCTTAAACACGCACAATTACGGCTATGCCACGCACGAATAATCTCAATATCTCAAATAAACTCACTGACCTTATATTTTACATCGGCTGCTACTTCGTGATGACTTCGCCTTTTTACTGACTGGGAGAATAGGTGAAAAATCCACGCTCTGTAATAAGGATATTCACAATCTTCAATCCGCTTCCCTTCGCGTACCTCCACGCGTAACCGCTATCTACGGTTGTCAACCACTTGTGTGCTGATGTCCCTATCTTTAATTCACTTGACTTCTCTCTTCTATTACTTCACTTTACTTAACTCAATAACTCGCGAAACCCGAACTTATATAATATATCTTATTTGCATAAATCACAAATGGATCTTGGTGATGATTGGTAGAAATAAATAAATTATCTTACAGAAAATAGAGGAGGTTAGTCAAAAGACCGTATAGATCCGTCACAAGTTCAAGTTGTATTAAATACAGCTGCGTTTTAAATAAAACTTAAGTTTTGCTTTAAGGATAAATATTGTTAATAAAATGCAAATATAAATAAATAGATTTTTTATTAATTTTCATTCAGAGTGTTTCAAAAATAGCTGGCACAAATGTAAAGGCAAGTAGTATGTACAAAAATAAAAACATTTAATGTAGAAATCTGGATATGGCTGCCGTGTTGAAGCGATAGAGATTTGAGATAGGTAAATGAAAACGCTTTGCTGGCTATAATCATCATTAAAAACACATTTTTTTGAGCAGAATACATCATTGTATCTATTCGAAGCACGCTGACATGCATTTTATGTATGAGGAAAAAATGGAAATGAAACAAAAACTCAAATTATGTACTGCATATGGCGTAGTACATCTCTTCTTTTGGCCACCACACTCTTCAATTTGACATTTTGCATTTCCTTTTCTGGGGCCACATAAAGAGTGCAGTCTACTAAAACCCTATTGAATCTGGGGAATATATGACCAAATTATCATTTCTGTTGAGAATGAGTGTGGCAGTCCTGACATTTTTGCTAATGTACTCCAATTAATGTACTTTCACAGTGAATCTTATATGAGTGTTGGTTGTTGTTCTTCCGAATAACTATTGTAAAAGTTTGATCATTAAATTGTTTATTTCTTTTGCCTTTATCTATCTTATTTCTGCATCTTCTGTTAATAAGTGCAGACGCTTACTCTGTACATTTCATTTCACATTTCAAAATTTAATCTGCAAATGTTGATCCTTTCTAACTTATTTACATTTTCAACTTATGTTTTTTTTTAAACACCTGTAGATCTCAAAAAGTACTGCACTTTTGAATTGAAGTCTTCAACATTATTAAATATTTCTGATAAGTAGTAATTGATATGTTTTCATAAAATTGTGTGTGTGGATACTGTTTTAAATAAAGTTTTTTTTTTTGTTTCACATTTTAGTTGATAGTAATGGATAATTATCGAAGAGTTGAATAGAGTATATTGGGCATTTTTATATATCTTGAGTAATTCAAAATAAAATTCGAGCTTGTTTTTTTTTTAATGTTTAGATGCATAGTTGTGAATACTAAAAGAAAAACTACAATATAAACTTATAGTAAATCACTGCTATCCATACTTTCAATATTACCAGAGATATCTTCTAGTAATAAATGCTTAATAAATTTTAATGAAAAAATACTATAAAACTCTCATTTTCAAGTATAATTTTATAATTTAAATCTTGAAATTAATTTAAATATTTCGTTATATAAAACTTACAAAAAATAATTATCTTCAACAAAACAGTTAAAAGCTTAAAAAAGCATGTTGAAAATTTTTAAACTATGATTTCATTTTATCTTTTAATTAATTTTTTTTACGAATTCAAAGGAAATAGATAATGATTAAATAAACACACATAAAAGAAGGGGAAAAAAATAATTGAAAGATAATAGACAGAAGAAATAAAATGTTAAACAAGAATAAAATTTTATTTCTCAGACATTGATTCCAATTGGAAATTTTCTTCCTATTTATCGATTATTAAGTGTGGATATCGATTACCCGATAAACCCCATCTAAATCAATGTCACTTTGACATCCCACACTTCAATTCTGTCAGTTAAAATCCCCTTGGCCTGGATATTCCATATATCGTGCGGATTTCAATTCAGATTCTATTACTGAATATTTTCAGACCAGCAACTTCAAATCAGGAGTAGAATGTTTACTTTGGCACCGAGAAGAAATTTAGATCTTCTTAGCAAGATTTAGTTTGCAGATTATTTGTGTCAAATAGGAAACTTGAAGATACTTCGTTCCAGGAAATTGTTTCGGAATAAATTTATGTGAAGGAAATTTACTGAAGATTTTCTATTAAGTGCTGATTGAATAGTTGTTGAAATGTTTCATGAAACTAAAATATTTCCTGTAATTAATTTTCTATGATGGAAATATTTTAATTAAAATTAGTAATAAACCTTAAATAACTTAATTAGATTTTTTTTTTATAGAAGTAGTACTGCGGCTACTCTTTGGTCACTTGTGAATCTGGAGGCACAGAGTTTCGGGACAATTTAATAAACCAACACCTTCATTTTACGTATCAATTTACTACTCTGCTGGCTACCGTAAATACAACACCCAGAAGGAAGCACGCAAATAACATAAAATTTACAACATGTATTAGCGGAGGTGAGATATGCAAATGATTAGAATCTCAGCTCAGACACACATCACGCACGCCTGTGGCACCACCTCAAAAAGCTATTCATGGTTTGGAGATTTCGGCGATCTCAAGTTCGGCAAATATGTTTTTTCTTGTGGTTTTTTCATAAAACGATCAGTTATGTCTCGTTGAAAACAGTGATCAGCTTTTGATCAAGTATCTGATTTCGACAGAGGAAGGATAGAGTGGCCTACCAAGATTGTGGATTATCTTTCAGGGAAATCGGTAGTCGTGTTGGACGAAACCAAACAACTGTAATGCGGATATGTGACCGTTGGATGCAGGATTGTACGACGGACCGACGTGGTCGATCGCATCCAGGTAAATTGTGCGCATGGCAGTGACGGATCACTCAGTCATATCACGAACCATAGCACAGCACATTGAGTCTGTAAAGAATCATTCAGTGTCTGCGCGTACCATTCGAAGCCGTTTACAGCAGAGTGGTCTGTCCGCAAGACGTCCATTGCTTGGTCTATCCTTGACGCAGAACCACAGACGTCTCCACCACCAATGGTGCGTTGAAAGAAGGATGTGGGCGGCAGGATGGAATGAAGTTGTCTTTACTGAGAGTCACGCATCTGTCTGCAACACCAAGATGGTCGGATTTGAGTCTGGAGACACCGTGGAGAGCGGATGCTGAATAGCTGCGTTATGCATCCCACACTGGTCCTGCACCTGGTATTATGGTATGGGGCGGTATTGGATATCACTCTCGCACTCCTCTAGTGCGCATTGCCGGTACTTTAAACAGCCAGCGCTACATCTCCCAGATGTTGGAGCCAGTTGTCCTTCCTTACCTTCAGGGCTTGGCCACAGCCATATTTCAACAGTATAATGCGCGACCACACGTAGCACGCATTGTCCAAAGGTTCTTCGTCAATCACCAGATTGAACTGCTTCCCTGGCCGGCTCGCTTTCTGGATCTTTCGCGGATAGAAAACATGTGGTCCATGGTTGCTCAACAATTGACCCAGATTACACACCCAGCTGCCACACCAGAACAACTTTAGCAACGTGTGGAAGCTGCTTGGTCTGATGTACCCCAAGAACACATCCAAAGTCTCTTTGAATCATGCTGAGGCGTGAGGCAGCGGTGATCTCCAACAATGGCGGTTAATCTGGCTATGATTCTGGCAGGAACCACACTTCACAGAAGTCTATAAATTTAATCATTTGATACTTGGTCAAATGTTATCTACGAAATAAATTTTGTTTGTGCTATCTCTTGTCTTTCTTGGTGTTGCATTTACGGTGGCCAGCAGTGTATATGTTAGGATAATTAATTACATCTAGAATTAAGTCCCTAGACCACTTTAACTTTATTTTCGTTACATCTTCAAGTATTAAATTTATTATCCAGTTCGGGAATGAAGAACACATGGCTCTAAACAGAACTTTTATCTACGACCTTTAATTTTTATTACCTCGTAAGTCGTGCTTAACTTTCAAATATACCTCTTCAATAAGAAGTGTACTTGAAAACCATCTGGCCTATAAGTGGTTACAGATTCTAAAACCTGGTGTCCGTTTTTCTCTTAGCGAGCATATCTCAAATATTTTCATTGAATGAAAATTGTTTTTCCAAATGCCTTGATGTTACTCAGAAACACAACATATATATATATATATATATAGTTTAGTATATATATATATATATATATATATTATTGTAATAATTCCCACTAATATATCTTTTAAATAACTTTTAACTATCTTTGGTCCATCCCTTCAGGACCGAACTTCAATTAATAAATTAGCCAGTGCCTAACGAGAATATTTTTAAACTATATCTAGCTACCCACTCAGATCATGTGATTTGAGCCGCCTATAAATAGCGAGATTCCTGGGGACCGTTCTCTTTCGCTAACTGTATTTTGTCTGCGTAACATGTAGCTGGCTGCAGCAGCTTTTGTGTGAGTGTATTGTGTCGTTCTTGTGATGTTTTATGTGTTAAAGATGTGGAATAAATAGTTTTAATTAATCTCCAGAATGCCTCGTCATTCCCAGCCAAGAAACCATCAACAATAGCGATCATATTATTAAAGATTTCATTATTAAAGACATGTTATCTACGAAATAAATTTTGTTGTGCTATCTCTTGTCTTTCTTGGTGTTGCATGTACGGTGGCCAGCAGTGTATAAATAGATTGTTTAATGAAGGAATATGTAAACCTAATTATTAACCTAATATTAATAATAATTCTTTAAATACTTAACTTTGATTATAAATTCTGCAGGATAGGCGATCTTTAACAGTAGAGATCTCGACTTTCCGCTGGCATTTCAGTATCAGACTGACGACCATCCACTCCATTTTTCTCTTCATTTGACTTTTAAATAGCAAATCACTTTCGCATAATCGTGATTTCTCCGCGGAAAGCAATTTTTTATGTCATACAACAGTTTAAAAGTATATTTCACAAGAAGATTTGTGAAAGACGCAGATGGGACTCTTTACAGTACTTTGAGATGCATAAGAGCTATTGGCATAAGGCTGAAGAGAACCGAGCTCCCTGAAGTGGTTCTAGAGCTGTAAATGGATCACTCGGGAAACATTCACCTCAACACGTCCAGTCTTTATTAAACAAAATCAAAGTTTAAAGACAACTGCGTGATTTACATACGTAATTACATAATGAAAATATACAAAGCAAAAGTAAAAAAAGAAAACACAAAGGATAAGAGAAAGGAAAAAGAATATGCATTACTTCAGTATTTTTACAAATACATAAAAACAAATAAAATTATTCAGGCCCAGAGACAAAAGACTGGAAGCATTAAAAAATGCTTTTTTCAATCATTTTATCCACCACTTCCTATAGATGCTTTTTCATCTAATTTGTATTTCAGTTTTAAAAAATATTTGAGCATTCGAAGGGGGATTATTCATTTAAGACCCCTTCCTCCTACTTTGGAACCTCGGTCAAATGAGGACATTTCGTAACTAGCCCTCCACTTTTTTGAACTTCAACACATCATGCAACTTTTCCCAAGTTCAATATATGTAAGCTGTTTAGATATCTAACAAGCACATCAAAAGCTACGAGCCATTGCAGTGATTGTCACTTGGATTCAGGTGCATGGTGATAAACCCACGTCTCGTCACCTGTCACAATATGATCAAGAACTCGTCACCTGCTTCTGCATAGCGTGTGAGGAAGTCGAGTGCAAAGCCCATCCTTTTCTTTTTATGTTCTTCCGTTAACATTTTTGAAACCTAGCTCGCACATAATTTCCTGTACCCTAATTTGAGAGTCACAACTTCATAAAGAGTTGTCATTTACACTCCGGTATGATCTGATGCAATTCTTTCAATTTGAGACGTCTAATCGCTCGAATTGCTTCCTCCGTTCTCTGAAGAAGGGCATCAGAGATCACAGATGGCCGACCTGTTGTTTGTTCGTCATAAACATCGGTTCTACCTTCAGAGAATGACGACACAATTTCGTTACATATTGTCGATTCATAACGTTCCCATAAACAGAAACAATTTCTTTGTGAATATCTGCTGGTCGCTGACCTTTTGCATGAAGAAACGTATGACAGAGCGCACTTCGCATTTGGCGAGATTCAGAATCGGCGCAGCCATTTTAAACACGATCTACTCCAACCAGAATCAACGTTGAAATGCCGAACGACCGCGAGGAGAAGCTAACGTCCAAGGTTAACACCTGTGTTGCCAACTTTCTCGACAAAAACTCTTCTTTTCCTCTGGCGTAAGGTGTATCTTTACTTTTCGAAATGCCTCGTATATAAATCAACATGTCGCCCATCCGGTATGTGGTTAGCGACGCTGACTGCAGTGCCGGGTCTAGGTTAGAATGCCAGAGAAGGTATGGGTGTTTGTAAATGTATAGTGCTTTCGCGTGACCTGGGGAGCTCTAAATAGCAGTCGAGCAGCAAGTTGCTCATTAGGGTTGAAGAAAAAGAGGTAAGAGACCCACGACCCTCTCGGTTGTTTCCTTCAAAATTGGAGTGGAGCTGAGCAAATCTTACTGTCACCTGCATGGTGCTCAAAGTTACGGCAGGTGTAAATTACTGGCACCTTACATATTGAATTTCGTGGGTCTCAATGCGAAACCGTCAAGCAGTTGGCATTGGAAAAAATATTTTTTAACAAATTGTATAAATTCAAGTTTTTGTGTGTGTGTGAAGTAACTCAAATTTTTAAATGCACTGAAGAAATGAATATTCGTTCTTTAGAATTGGAAATACTTTCAATTTTCATATTAGTTTATTTATTAGGACCTTGAATAAGTTCTCACTGTTTTTTGACAAAATAAATGTTGTGGTTAATGTATTTAATGTAAGGTAAGAAAAAATATTTCAGTGAAATTATTACCCTTTACTAGAGTCCACTTTCTCCTATCTTTCTGACATTATGCGAATTGTATGTAGCAAAAACGATACGCCTTTTGATGCTATCCAAGAATCAACCCATTTATTTATTTGGTATTTCCATAAGAATGGAAGCACTGCTCAGCAGG